>JAJJBR010000944.1:33378-56761 GCA_022817965.1 Solanum lycopersicoides
TAAATACAAATTTGAAAATGTATAGTTCTCTTTGTCAATAGTCATGTTTGCTACGTAATCTGCTAATTAGTTCTCTTCCCTCATTATATGCCGGATAATGTGTTGTTTTAACTAAAGATTGTGTTTGATATCATAGTAGGTTCTTATTGCACACATTTTATATACATTTTTTTGTCTACTCCCACCTTTTCACATTTTTTTTTCATACGATGGAGGCTCATTTAAATTCAACTCTCTCTTGTTGTGTTTCTCTATATTATTCTATGTATTATTCTTTCTCTGCATTCAATTAAATTGAGCTCATCAGTCTCTATCACTTTATTTTTACAATTTTGCGAATTCAAAATGTTCGATTCTTGATATACCGGCAAAAACGAAAGGTTTTATTTTTATTAGGTTTGTGTTTCTAAATAGAGTTCAGTATGGTTGTTATTGTGCTGAAAGTATTTAAGATAAATCCATGTTTTTCCTTTTAATTGACTATTCTTGGGCACGTGTGTCTCATATTTTCTTTTTGATTTATTAAAATAATTAAATTTTTATGAAAACTTGCATGCAATGATTAATAAAGACGTTGACATGAAAAATTGATACATGGCCTTTAATCATCTCATCATTTTTTCTTAAAAACCTAATGTAAGAAGCCTATTGGGATGTTCATCGACCATCAGTTTTTTACTAAAATTAATTGCAAAATATGCACAAAGACCACAAATATTCAAAGTAATAAACCGATAAATAAAGTATATGAATTAAAAGTAAAGGGCGTAACTAAATTACGAACATTTTTTAAAATGTTATACACTAATTTAATTAAAGAAAAATTAATTTTTTTTTCTTAAATCATTTTTGAAAATGTTATACACTAATTTAATTAAAGAAAAAAATAATTATTTTTTTACTTTTTCTTAGAACACCTGTGAACATCAATTTTTATATATTAAAAGAATGCACTCAAAATATTTTTTCAAATAAAATTTATGTTACATAAAAATTATGAATTAAAATTTCTAAATTTTGAATATATATGAATTTATTTGACACAATTGGATGATTTAATATTCACACTTTACATCATTCTTGTTAGTTAGAATATTCTATATGTCACAAAATGTACACTTTTTAAAACATATTTTGAACTTCTATTAAAATGAATCTCAAAAGAACTATAACTGTCTTGACCTAGTTCCAAGATCAATTAAAAAAGAAAAACAAATAGAAGGATAGCCCACCCGGATGTCCCACGACAAACTAACAATAACATCTCCTTATTGGTAGGGTTTTCAATTTCTAATCCGCCACTCTCTTTCAATCTAACTCCACATCACATCTGAAAATTGTTTCCACTTTAGATCAAAAAAAGTTCCATCTACTCAGGCTATGGATCATAAACATGCACGGGCAAGAGTGCGTGTATTTATTTCCTAAGCTAACACGAGTACAAAGAGTTCATCCTATTGAGTTCTGCGTGTTTTTGCATCTTGTTTACACTGCCGCTCTTAAACTTGTTATTGTGTTCTTTTTTATGGCAGAAGTAGCATAGTCTTGATAGTTCTTCACATTTTCGTAGCCTGATGATTTTTTGTAATTGATCTTTAAGTTAAAACAAAATTTGAAAATGTGTAGTTTTCTTTGTCAATAGTCATGTTTGCTATTTATTCCGCTAATTGGTTCCCTTCCCTTGTATATGCTGGATAGTTTATTGTTTTTCATGAAGATTGTGTTTGATATCATAGTATGTCTCTTACGCCACACATTATATTTACGTTTTGTGTCCCCCCCCCCTTCACAGTTGTCTTTCATGTCGTAGAGGCTCATTAAAATTTACATTTCATTTAGAAGACGTTGACAAGGAAAATTGATACATGGCCTGACACCCCATAACTGAAAAGAACTAGAATTAGAAAGAATCTTTTTGGGATAGATGAAAATCTGAAAATTTTGGTTTAAGTTGTGATTTGGTAAACTTCAAACGATCATAACTCCTAGCTCAGGATAAGTTAGGTGTGCTTATAGATATGGTAGGAAAGATATTGAGATAGTCTTTCCAACGCAACCAAGTTTGCATGATTCCGAGTTCGTATGAGTGAGATATGACAATTTCATGTTGGACTATTAAAATAAAGAAAGTCTAAACCGGATTCTGGAAGGGTAATTTAGTCTTTTCCTTACGTAATTATTTTGATCCTTATTTAAGAGTTTAATTGAGGTCAAATCAGAATTTTGTCAGTTTAGAAAAGAATTTGAAATCTACGCTAGGTATTGGAAAAAAGAGAAAAGAGGAGAAAGGAGAAGAAGAATCAAGAATCGTCAAGAACGATCCAGTTTGGTTGTGGATTTCACCAAAGATTCAATCCTACGAGGTATGTGAGATCATATCGTGTTGGTTTCATTCACCCACGTGCCAAACATGTTTAATGCAACGATTTAATCCTAAAAGTGTTGAAAATTGATGTTCTTGGGTTGTGTTCTTTAATTCTTTTCATTCTAGAACATATATGTGATTAATGGGTTTTCGTGAGACATTTTAGCGACATAAAAGTTGCGTTAAGTTAGATTCTAGTGTACATGTCTTGGGTATCTGAATATAAGAAGGTATTGAGAAAACGAATCGATTAAAAGCGATTTAATATTAGAAAACAAGTTCAAAAATTCGTTAGACTCACCAGGGGAGGGTCTGGCGCAATTCACCCTATCTGCTCTACAGAGGCTGGGGCGGCGCACCTACAGTGCACCAAAAATGAGCCCCAATCACTTGGGGCTGGTGCGGCGCGCCAGGGATGCGCCTGAGTCATTGTTTTCCACTAGTTTCCCGTCATTCAGTCCATTTAAGTCCTTCTAAAGTGTACTAAAACTTCTATTGATTCGAACTACTCTAGATTACATCTAAACATATAGAAATTATCCAGAGACATGAGTCATAACCTTGAATCCATAAATTCAAATTCAAGGAAAGTTAAGAGCCAAATCTAGAAACTTTTTACAGTCTTTTTGAGAAGTCTTTTGCAAATGCTTGTAAATTTCTTTTATGACTGAAAGTTCAAGTTAAAGAGTAAATAGTTATAGAATGAAGTGCATATCTTCAATGCGTATATGGAGACTATTTAATCCCAAAGAGTTTAAACGTTCACATTAAAACAAGAAAGGAAACCATGATTTCCAAAGTGCCTTGGAGCTAGTTTTTCTTTATTAACAACCATCTTTATTAATCAAAACGTAATCGTTAAAAAAACAGGTAGATGCAGACCAACTACCTCTAAAAATAAAAAGCTACGAAATTTACCACGTATAAACTATCAAAGGAAATAGTCTATACATTCTTAAGGAAAACAGTTTAACTGAGCTAATGAGTCACGCCAACCAATATTGTTCCTCCTTTGAATGTGGATTTGCATTACTATCTCCCGGCATGTTTGTGTTGATTGCACTCTTCTATTTTGGAATCTCATGATGTTTCTATCCCTCCATATGCAGTATACTACCATTGCAAAAGTACAACATATGATCTCAGCCATTCCATTTCTTTGCTTTGCCTTACAACAAATCCACTCCAATTCTTGATCCCATGGCCAATACTACGCGGCACCTGCAACCAGTGAAGTAAACTAGTCCACAGGCTTGAACTGTAGGAGCACGAGAAGAAAATATGGTTGAATGATTCCTCCTCTTGTGAACAGAAAACTCATTCCATAGGGACATGTATGCCAAACTTTTGATGTCATACCACAGTGGCCAATCTCTGTTGAACTGCAAGCCAAAGATGCAACCTGTGCCTTGGATGTATATGCCTATGCAAGTTAAGTTCTTCCAAGTGGCTCTTGGGAGATGGTTCTGTAAATTGTAGTAAGCTTCCTTGATCTGGAACTTGCCCAGCTTTTCTAAATTCTTCAACTCCTGCACAAGTGTTCCTGGCCTAGCGTTTGCATGAAGTAACAAAGTTCTACTATCAATTATTTTCCTCAGTACCCAAGCTGCAGCCTTGGGTGTTTCCAATGTCTCCAAATACCTCTGGTTTATGTAATAATAATGTATCCATTTGATCCATAAATCCTTCTTCATAGATATAGCCCACAAGTGTTTGAGGACAGCTGCTTTGTTCCATTTTCCAAGATCAATTATATTTAGGCCCCCAGCAACACCTGGTTGACACGCCTTCTCCCATGCTACCAGTGCTTTCTTTGATATCTCCCACTTTAGAAAAAAGTAAATGCTTTAACAATAAAGCAAGGGTGGAAACTTTGAATTCCAAGTTGTAATACTTAGGAAATTACTTCACTTCTTTCACACAAATTCCGTGCACTAGAGTTTTATCTCTAAAAAGTTTCTTCTAATTCGTGCTTACAGGTGTTTTTCAGATAACCATGCCTCCACAAAGAGTTGTACGAGGTTATTCTGCGAGGCGTAATATTGAGGAGCAAATGGTACCCAATGCACATGAAGCGAAACCCCAAGGACAAGTTATCAATCCTGAGTTCTGTGAGGCTATCTGAATGTGGAGAAAAGTTATGACCAACAAAGGTGGTCAACAAAGAGGAGCTAGGCAGGAATTGACTGATACTTCGAGAATCTGAGAATTCTTGAGGATGATACCTCAAAGTTACACTGGTTCAAGCACTACTGAGAATTCAAGAGCTTTGTTGAGGAACTGAAGAAGGTATTTGTCGTTATGCACATTGACGATCCTGAGCAAGTAGAACTAGATGCATATCAACTGAAGAATATTGGTAGGACTTGGTTTAACTAGTGGAAAGAGGTTAGAGTTGAAGGGGCACCACCTTGGGATTGTTTTTAGGAGGCATTTTTAGGCGTTTAAGGTACGAGAGTTCCTCAGACTTAAGCAGGATTCTTTGATAGTTCACGAGTATAGTCTGAGTTCACACAACTTTCTCGGTATGCTCTGGATATAATTGCTGACATGAGGAGAATGATGAGTTTATTTGTATCTGATTGTCTCGTATGTCGAGTAAGGAAAGTAAGGCTACAATGCTAATAGGTGACATGGATATCACAAGATTGATAGTCTATGTGCAATAGGTTGCAAAAGAGAAGCTGAGGGATAGACAAGAGTTCAAGAATAAGGGGTTAAGACAAGGAATGAGTCGGGGCAGCAGAAAAATAATGCCACCCAGTCATCCTTCTAACAAAAATAGAAGGGCCTGCTCCATCACAGCTAGTGCACCTACACCAAATAATAATAGTGAGTACAATAGTCAAGGTTTTAGATCCAAACTTGCCTATTCTTATGGTAGTATAACACAAGAGGGTAGTAAGCCTCCTACATGTGCTAAGTGTGGTAGAAATCACTCACGGACGTGTCATGATGGCTCCACTAGTTGCTTTAAGTATGGACAGTGTCACGTCCCGAGCTACCCCCGAGACGCGGACACGGAACCTAGGACCACAAGTGATCCCAAGCTAACCCTGCTGGCATGATCATGAGGATACTAAAGATACTACACTGTTGCGGAAGCTAAATCATACTTAAAATGAAAAGATGGGGAATACCCATATTCTATAACTGAGATATTTGAAAACAATGAGTTTAATACAAAAGAAATATTAACTCAATACTAAGCTGAATCTAACTATGTCTGAAATAAGCCTCTAAACTGGACTAGAAATACTGGGACAAGCCCCAACTAAATCTAGCAAAAACTGAAACCAAAAGACTAAATACTGAAAAGAAATTCATGACTATTGTCCTCGGAGAATGAGGACTCACCACTGAATCTGCTGAACTGGAGATCGGAAATCGATCTATGCGTGATCTGGATGCTGAGAACCTGAACCTACATCACGAGAAGATGTAGAGCACATATGCGTCAGTACTTGAAGGTACTGAGCATGTAGGATAGAGTAAAGCTGAAATGAAACATACCTGAACAAGCACAAAAGCAAGTATAATAAACTGAACATAATATACTGAATTTCTGAGCTAACTGAATGCAATGACCAATTTATAACATGCTGAAACTAAATACTGAATATACTGATAAATGGTCAATGCAGAGAGTCTGACTGATCTGTGGGAGCTACTAATAACCGATAATAAAACCACATGAGCTAAATGTGGAGTCCGATGTATACGCCCCATCGAGAGGACCCAATATACCCTGCCAAAGGTATAAAGACATGCTGGCGTGATCACTAAACTGATTGCCCACAGAGGGGACTTACAACCTTCTTGGCTAGTAGTTATGGGACTATTGGACACGCTAAACCCTAGTCCAACTCGGTATTATGCTACTCCCAATGAATTATGTAAATTAACTGATTATGTATGAGTTTCTGTAAATACTGGATAGCTCGAAACTGAACATGCAAACTGAGAATGCAACAATTAATCTGGTAATTATGCATTTATAACTGAGGCATGTATATCTGAAGTGTCTGAAATATCTGACCTAGCATGTGTAATTCAAGAACTAAAGAAATACAAAGCTAGGGTTCTGAAATTCATGCGATAATCTGAGTAATAACATGATAATCTGATTTGGAATATATATTTAATAAATTCATGAAGTTCTATCAAAGTTCTAGAAACCCTAGGTTTAATTATGACAAGAGAATCAAGAAATGACTGAAAACTAGGGACCCAATGGGTGAAAGGAACCCACTAGTGAAGTCCCACATACCTGGTGATGAAATCCACGGAAAAATACTTAAGTTTCGGGGCTGGAACTGCTGGAGCTTGTGGCGTTCTTGAACTAGGGTTCTTGAGCTTTTTCTCCTCTCTTGCTTCTAATTTTTAAAGTTTTGATTTAATGATTTGACTTAGATATGTTTTAATTATGTTTCTAGGCTTAAACTGACTAAAATCTGATGATTTAGGGTCAAAACGACGTATATTAGGGTTTAAACAAAGTGGGAAAGGTCCAAAAGACCCCTGGGAAAGTTGTTGTCGGACCAAACGACGGCCAAGACTAACGGTCCGTCGTTTGACCGACGACCCGTCGTTGGGTCCGTCGACTGGGCCTGTTCGACAGGCCTTTACTAAAATAGATATAACCCTTTACTCGAAGGTCTGATTTTAACAAGGTTGGTGGCTATGGAAAGATAATTCAATTATTATATGTGGGTAGGTCATGGGACACCTAATTCATTTTGTGCGAAGAGTTATGACCATTTGAAGTTGACGCAACCGCATTTCCCCTTAACTGTCTGCAAATTTTCCACCTACGGTCAGAGCTACGGACCGTAGGTCAACCTACGGACCGTGCTGGTCATCCGTAGCTCTTGTCAGAGAGTGGGTGAAGGGAGTCTTGATCGACGGTCACGGAGTATGGACCGTCGTCTGACCTACGGACCGTAAGTCCGTCCGTCGTCCAAGATTTAACCAATTTTTCTAGGCTGAAATTTTTGGGAGTTTCTGATCCTATCGACGGTTGTGCAGGACGGACCGTGGTTCAGGCTACGGTCCATCGATGGTCACGTCGATTGCACCTGTAGATTTTTTTTTTCCTGAAAAAACTGATTTTTGGTCTTTTTTGACTACGGGGTGTTACATTATCCCCCCTTGGGAACATTCGTCCTCAAATGAAGACTAAACTAGCTGAAATAGAGGGAGAGAGCTGCAAACCCTACTACTAAACACTGAGAACTGAGTTTCTGACTGAATTGAGTTCCGAGTACATGCAAATACGCTGAAAATGTAAGTACAAACTGAGGGAACATGATTCTAAAATTGAATTTACGCATGAATGACTAGAAAACTGAAGAGGAACTATTACCTCAAGCTGGAGTGGAATCGGAAGGAAAGAGGTGAGGATACTTGGCTTTCATGGCTGCTTCTGCTTCCCAAGTAGCTCCCTCTACGGACTGACTCCTCCACAAAACCTTGACTGAAGCGACTTCTTTGTTTCTCAACCTTCTAACCTGACGGTCAAGAATCTCAACTGGTACATCCTCATAAGAAAGACTATCTTTCACCGCCACACTCTCTAATGGCACTATAGAGGCTGGGTTACCCACACACTTCTTCAAGAGTGAGATGTGGAAGACCAGATGCACTGCTGCTAATTCTGCTGGCAACTCTAACTCATATGCCACCTTGCCAACCCTTTTCAAGATCTTGTAAGGGCCTACATATCTAGGACTGAGTTTCCCTTTCTTTCCAAATCTCATCACCCCTTTCATAGGTGAGACTTTCAGAAAAACCCAATCATCAACTTGGAACTCTAGTTCCCTTATCCTTACATCTGCATAAGATTTCTGACGACTTTGGGCTGTCTTAAGTCTATCTCTAATGAGTTGCACTTTCTCCATAGCATAAAGGACTGAATCTGGACCTATCAAAGCTGCTTCACCTACTTCAAACCAACAAACAGGAGATCTACATCTACGCCCATATAAAGCCTCATAAGGGGCCATCTGAATGCTGGAATGATAGCTATTATTGTAGGCAAACTCAATAAGAGAAAGGTGATCATCCCAACTACCTTTGAAATCGATCACACAAGCTCTCAACATATCCTCTAAGGTCTGAATGGTACGCTCTGCCTGCCCATCCGTCTGTGGATGAAATGTTGTACTAAGGTTAACTTGAGTACCAAGACCTTTTTGAAATGACTTCCAGAAACTAGAGGTAAACTGAGGACCTCTATCTGAGATGATAGACAAAGGAACCCCATGCAACCTCACAATTTCATTAATGTAAAGCTTGGCATAGTCCTCTGCCGAATCTGTAGTCTTGACCGCCACAAAGCGAGAAGATTTAGTCATCCTATCAACTATCACCCAAATTGAGTCATGCTGTCTGCGAGTACGAGGTAACCCTGTGATGAAATCCATATTGATTACATCCCACTTCCAAGTAGGAATGTCGATCTCTTGAGTCATACCCCCTGGTTTCTGATGTTCTACCTTTACTTGCTGACAATTGGGGCACTTACTCACAAAATCTGCTATCTCCCTCTTCATGCCGTTCCACCAATAGACTTCCCGCAGATCGCGGTACATCTTAGTGGCACCTGGGTGAATAGAATATCCGGAGTTATGGGCTTCTGCAAGAATATGTTGTCTCAACTCGCCCACTTCAGGAACACACAATCTACCCTGGTAGCGAAGTACACCATCTCCCCATTGGGAGAAAACCTCCACTCTCTGATTGTGGACTGCACCTTTTAGTTCAAGAAAGATTGGATAACTATCTTGCTTTTCCTTAACCTCCACTACCAAAGAAGATTCTGCCCCATTCTGAACTGTTACACCATTGTATGATATGCTCATAAGGCAAACTCCCAAGCAAGCAAGCCTGTGAACATACTTCACTAGCTCCTTTCTTTCTTCTTCATCATGGGCTACACTACCCATAGATAGTCTACTAAGAGCGTCTGCTACGACATTCGCCTTACCAGGATGATAATGCACACTCATATCATAATCCTTAAGGAACTCAAGCCATCTCCTCTGGCAAAGATTCAACTCTTTCTGGGTGAACACATACTGAAGGCTCTTATAGTCAGTGAAAACATCTACATGAACACCATACAAGTAGTGTCTCCAGATCTTGAGTGCAAACACCACTGCTGCAAGCTCGAGGTCATGAGTTGGATAGTTCTTCTCATGCACCTTAAGTTGTCTAGAAGCATAAGCTATAACCTTATCTCGCTGCATCAATACACAACCAAGGCCAACTCTGGATGCGTCGCAATAGATCACATAACCATCTGACCCCTCTGGTAGAGTCAAAACAGGATTTGACCATTGAAACTTGACCATCTTCTATGTCAACCTAGTTAATGGTGAGGCTATGGATGAAAATCCTTCCACGAACCTTTTGTAATAACCCGCTAGACCTAAGAAACTTCTGATATCTGTAGCAGATATAGGTCTGGGCCATTGTTTCACTGCTACTATCTTCTGCGAATCCACTCGAATCCCTTCGCTAGACACAATGTGACCAAGGAAAGCAACGGATTACAACCAAAACTCACATTTGCTAAACTTAGCGAATAACTGGCGATCCTTGAGATTCTATAAAACAATTCTCAAATGAATCGCATGTTCTTCCTCATTCCTAGAGTAAATGAGGATATCATCAATGAAGACGATAATGAACAAGTCCAAGTATTGTTTGAACACTCTGTTCATCAAATCCATGAAAGCTGCAAGAGCATTGGTTAGTCCAAACGATATAACTACAAATTCATAATGACCATACCGAGTTCTGAAGTCTATTTTCGGAATGTCACTATCTCTAACTCTGAGCTGATGATAACCCGATCTGAGGTCTGTCTTTGAGAAATGACTAGCACCCTGAAGTTGGTCAAACAAGTCATCAATCCTGGGAATGGGATACTTATTCCTGATTGTGACATTGTTCAACTGTCTATAGTCAATGCACATTGTGAGAGAACCATCTTTCTTCTTTACGAACAACACTGGTGCACCCCATGGTGAAATGCTAGGTCTGATGAAACCCTTATCTAGAAGGTCTTTCAACTGCTCTTTCAATTCCTTAAGCTCTGCGGGAGCCATTCTGTAAGGAGGAATAGAAATAGGCTGGGTATCTGGAAGGAGATCAATTCCAAAGTCGATTTCCCTTTCGGGAGGAACTCCGGGAAGATCTTCTGGAAACACTTCTGGAAATTCACTGACTACTGGAACTGACTCAAAGTTGGGGTTTCAGAGCTAGAATCCTTAACCCAACTAGATGATAGAGATAACCCTTAGAGATCATCTTTCGGCCTTAAGGTAGAAATAAATCGACCCATAGGCGCTAAGCTACTACCCTTCCATTCTAAGATTGGTTCGTCTGGAAACTGAAAACGAACAATCCTAATTCTACAATCGACTGAAGCATAACATGAGTGTAACCAATCCATGCCTAGAATGACATCGAAGTCTACCATTTCTAGCTCTACTAGATATGCTGAGGTGACTTTTTGAGAGACTGTGACAGGGAAATTTCTGTATACCCGTCTAGCTATAACTGGGTCACCAACTGGAGTAGAGACTAAGAAAGGTTCTGAGAGAGTTTCTAGATTGACACTGAATTGGACTGCTATGTAAGGAGTTACAAAAGAAAGAGTAGCCCGTGGATCTAACAATGCATAAACATCAAGGTCAAAGACTCGTAACGTACCAGTGACTACATCAGGAGAACCTTTTTGATCCTAGCGAGCCTGAAGAGCATAAATTCTGTTCTGGCGCTGACCGCCACCTATACCAGATGAGTTACCCTGTTGAGTCGGGCGACTTGCTGGTGCTGCTGAAGTTGTAGACTGAGCTCTACCATTTCCACCTCCTTGACCCTGTCTAGAAGGACAATCCCTCAACCTGTGACCAGACTGACCGCACCCAAAACATCCTTCTTTTCCTGCAAGACACTCGCCCGGATGGTTCTTACCACACTTAGGGCAAGCGGGGTAAGTCTTGGTGCCTGAAACACTTCCCTGCGACTTAGAGCCTGGTGCTCTAACCTTCTGGTCAAACCTGTTCTTGGAGGATGGAACACTAGCTGATGAAGGGGCTGGAGATGAGAACTTCTGCTGACTCTGCGAGCGATTTACACCACCCAATTTCTGTTAAGAGTAGTCATAGTTCCCAGTCCTAGCCTTCTTATTCTCTTTGGCCTGTTCTCTAAGCTTATCACCCTCAACCTGCTGAGCATGAGTCATAAGCCTAGAGATGTTCATATCTCCCAGTAACATAGCACTTCTGCACTCTCTTTTCACCAAATCCGACACTCCATACAAGAACTTATTCATCTGAGCCCTAGAGTCAACAACCATGTGAGGAGCATACCTGGAGAGTTGGTTAAACTTCAGACCATACTCTTGGACTGTCATGTTTCCCTGCCTCAAGTTCATGAATTCTTGAGCCTTTGCTTCTCTCAACTCTATTGGTAAAAACCTGTCGAGAAAAGTCTCACTAAAGCACTCCCAAGTAATAGGAGCTGCATTTGCACCCCTATTCTCCTTCCATTGAGTGTACCAGATATGAGCCACGTCTTTCAGCTGGTATGACGCCAACTCAACCGATCATTCCCAGTAACCTGCATCACTCAAAGATCTTCTTGATTTCGTCCAAGAAATTCTGAGGATCCTCATTAGTCTGTGATCCTAAGAACTCAGGCGGATTCATCCTAACAAAGTCACGGACCCTTGCTGCTGCTGATCCACCATTTTCATTCAGAGAGCATGAACCCGATTGTTCTGGTGGGTCATACTCTGAGCCAACATCTGTATGGCATTCTGAACTCAGCATTGGAGACTTCTTGATCTGGGATGGAGGAGCTGTGTTTGCATTCCTGGCATTCGCATTCCTAGCGTTAGCTCTACGAGGAGGCATGATCTGAAACGTAGAACGTCAAGTTAGAGTGAATAAGATCATACCATACGCACGATAAGAGTAACAAGAAAGTGAAGTTTTCCTAAAACACTTCATAGTCTCCCTCTCATTAGATGTGGTTCACTTCACACCCACGAAAAGGACTCTACTTAGTGCGGCTTTTCAGACATCCTAGGGCTCTTGAACCTAGTGCTTTGATACCAAGTTTTATCACGCCCCGAGCTACCCCCGAGATGCGGACATGGAACCTAGGACCACAAGTGATCCCAAGCTAACCCTGCTGGCATGATCATGAGCATACTAAAGATAATAAATTGTTGCGGAAGCTAAATCATACTTAAAATGAAAAGATGGGGAATACCCATATTCTATAACTGAGATATTTGAAAACAATGAGTTTAATACAAAAGTAATATTAACTCAATACTAAGCTGAATCTAACTATGTATGAAATAAGCCTCTAAACTGGACTAGAAATACTGGGACAAGCCCCAGCTAAATCTAGCAAAAACTGAAACCAAAATGACTAAATACTGAAAAAACTCATGACTATTGTCCTCGGAGAATGAGGACTCACCACTGAATCTGCTGAACTGGAGATCGGAAATCGATCTATGCGTGATCTGGATGCTGAGAACCTGAACCTACATCACGAGAAGATGTAGCGCACGTATGCGTCAGTACTTGAAGGTACTGAGCATGTAGGATAGAGTAAAGCTGAAATAAAACATAACTGAACAAGCACAAAAGCAAGTATAATAAACTGAACAAATATACTGAATTTCTGAGCTAACTGAATGCAATGACCAATTTATAACATGCTGAAACTAAATACTGAATATACTGATAAATGGTCAATGCAGAGAGTCTGACTGATCTGTGGGAGCTACTAATAACCGATAATAAAACCACATGATAAATGTGGAGTCCGATGTATACGCCCCATCGAGAGGACCCAATATACCCTGCCAAAGGTATAAAGCATTGGCGTGATCACTAAACTGATTGCCCACAGAGGGGACTTACAACCTACTTGGCTAGTAGTTCTGGGACTATTGGACACGCTAAACCCTAGTCCAACTCGGTATTATGCTACTCCCAATGAATTATGTAAATTAACTGATTATGTATGAGTTTCTGTAAATACTGGATAGCTCGAAACTGAACATGCAAACTGAGAATGCAACAATTAATCTGGTAATTATGCATTTATAACTGAGGCATGTATATCTGAAGTGTCTGAAATATCTGACCTAGCATGTGTAATTCAAGAACTAAAGAAATACAAAGCTAGGGTTCTGAAATTCATGATAATCTGAGTAATAACATGATAATCTGATTTGGAATATATATTTAATAAATTCATGAAGTTCTATCAAAGTTCTAGAAACCCTAGGTTTAATATGACAAGAGAATCAAGAATGACTGAAAACTAGGGACCCAATGGGTGAAAGGAACCCACTAGTGAAATCCCACATACCTGGTGATGAAATCCACGGAAAAATACTTAAGTTTCGGGGCTGGAACTGCTGGAGCTTGTGGCGTTCTTGAACTAGGGTTCTTGAGCTTTTTCTCCTCTCTTGCTTCTAATTTTTAAAGTTTTGATTTAATGATTTGACTTAGATATGTTTTAATTATGTTTCTAGGCTTAAACTGACTAAAATCTGATGATTTAGGGTCAAAACGACGTATATTAGGGTTTAAACAAAGTGGGAAAGGTCCAAAACACCCCTGGGAAAGTTGTTATGGGACCAAACGACGGCCAGGACTGACAGTCCGTCGTTTGACCGACGCCCCGTCGTTGGGTCCATCGATTGGGCCTGTTCAACAGACCTTTACTAAAATAGGAATAACTTTTTACTCGGAGGTCATATTTTAACAAAGTTGGTGGCTGTGGAAAGAAAAATCAATTATCTATATGTGGGTAGGTCATGGGATACCTAATTCATTTTTTGCTAAGAGTTATGACCATTTGAAGTTGACCTAACTTCATTTTCCCTTAACTGTCTGCAAATTTTCCACCTACGGTCAGAGCTACGGACCGTTCTGGTCATCCGTAGCTCTTGTAAAAGAGTGGGTGAAGGGAGTCTTGATCGACGGTCACGGACTACGGACCGCCGTCTGACCTACAGACCGTAAGTCCGTCCGTCGTCCAAGACTTAACCAATTTTTCTAGGCTGAAATTTTTGGGAGTTTCTGATCCTATCGATGGTTGTGCAGGACGGACCGTGGGTCAGGCTATGGTCCATCGATGGTCACGTCGATTGCACTTGTAGATTTTTTTTTTCTGAAAAAACTAATTTTTGGTCTTTTTTTACTACGGGGTGTTACAGCCAGAATGGGAATTTCATGCGAGAGTGTCCAAGGAACAAGTAGGGTAGTGGTAATTGGGGCAATAGAGCCCTATCTTCTTTAGTTGCTACACCAAATAGAGTTGCACCCAGAGGCCCTACTTTCGGTACTGGCGGAGGAACAAACCATTTATATTCTATCAATAGTCGCCAAGAGCATGGGATTCATCTGATGTTGTCACTGGTATTATCCAAGTTTTCAACTTCAATATTTATTCTCTGCTAGACCAGGAGCGATTTTATCCTTTGTAACTCCGTATGTTTGCAATGAATTTTGATGTTATTCCTGAGAAACTTACGGAACCCTTCACTATTTCTACACTTGTTGGTAAATCTATTCTATTAGAGAGAGTTTATTGTAATTATCCTATTTTCATCAATTACAAGAGTACCATGGCTGATTTAGTTGAGTTAGACATGGTAGATTTCGATGTAATTCTTGTTATGGACTGGATTCATGCCTTTTATGTCTCAGTTGATTTTAGATCTCAAGTTGTCAAGTTTTTGTTTCCAAATGATCAAGTCTTAGAGTGGAAAAGTAGTTTAGTAGTGCCTAAGGGTCGTTAAACTTTGTACCCTAAGGTGAGAAAGTTAGTTTCCAAGGGTTGATTGCGAGTTAATGAATCTAGTGTTTGGATACCTCCTATTGAGTCAGTTCTAGTTGTAAGTGAGTTTCCAAAAGTTTTTCGAGATTATCTACCCGGAGTCCCTCTTAAGAGAGAAATAGACCTCGACATAGAAATTCTCCAGGATACTCGTCCTATCTCTATTATCTATATAGGATGACACCAACAAAGTTGAAAGAGTTAGATAAACAGCTTAAATACCTCCTTGTTAAAGGCTTTATTCTATCAAGTGTCTCACTTAGGGCGCTCTAGTATTGTTTGTGAGGAAGAAAGATGGTTCTCATAGGATGTGTATATATTACCGGCAGATGAACAAGTATACAATGAAGAATAAGTATCATCTTCCAAAGATTGATGATCTTTTCGATCAACTTCAGGGTGACACCTATTTTTCTAAGATAAACTTAAGATCTTGCTACCATCAGTTACGAATAAGGAAATGTGATATTGCAAAGACAACTTTCAAAACCCGTTACAGTCATTATGAGTTTCTGGTCATGTCCTATGGTTTGACCAATGCACCTGCAACATTCATGGACCTTATGAATAGAGTATTCAGACCTTATTTAGATATGTATCTTATCGTCTTCGTTGATGACATAGTAATCTATTTGAAGACTGAAGAACATCATGCTAGTAATCTCAGAATAGTTCTCCAAACTCTAAAATATAGAGAGTTGTATGTCAAGTTCTTTAAGTGTGAGTTTTGGCTTGAGTCTATGGCCTTCTTAGGATGTCTGGAGAGGTAATTAATGTTGATACCCCGAAAATAGAGGCAGTGTAGAATTGACCTAGACTCACATCTCCAACCGACATGAAGAGTTTCTTGGGTTTGGCTTGCTATTATAGAAGCTTTGTTGAGGGATTCTAATTCATTTTGTGTCCTTTGACCAACTTAACTCATAAAACAACGAAATTTCAATGGTCTGAACCTTGTGAGCAAAGCTTCTAGGAATTGAAATAGAGGTTGACTATTTCCCAGTTTTGAATTGCCATAAAGTATTCAGGGTTTTGTATTATGATGCATTATGATACATCTAGAGTTTGTTTGGGTTGCATATTAATGCAAAATGACAATTTATAGGTTATGCCTCCAAATAGTTTAGAATTCATGAGAAGAATTACCCAAACCATGACTTAGAGTTGGCTACTGTAATTTTTTTTGAATTTATGGCATAATTATTTATATGTTGTTCATGTAGATGGATTCACTGATCACAAAGAGTCTTTACTTTGTGTTTACTCAAAAAGATCTTAATCTCTGAAAAAGAAGGTGGTTAAAATTACTCAAGGATTATGACATGAGTACTCTTTATTGCTAAGTGTCTTAATTGGCAACAAGTTAATGTAGAGCACCAAAGGCCCGATGGTATGACTCAAAATATAGAACATCCAAAATGGAAGTGGGAGATGATCAATATTGATTTCATCACAGGTTTACCAAGATCTCGCAGGCAACATGATTCTATTTGGGTGATTGTCAATATAATGACAAAATCAACCCATTTTTGCTGGTAAAGACTACCCATTCTGCAGAAGATTATGCTATGTTGTATCTTCAAGAAGTAGGTAGACTTCATGGAGTTCTGGAATTCATTATTTAAAATAGAGGTACCCAATTTAATGCATAGTTTTGAAGTCATTCCAAAAAGACATGGGTTCAAAGGTGAACTTATATACTGCCTTTCATCCTCAGACAAACGGACAAGCAGAGCGCACTATTCAGACCTAAGAGGATATGTTGAGGGCGTGTATGATCGATTTCAAGGGCAATTGGGATGATCACCTATCTCACATCGAGTTCTCTTAAAACAAGAGTTACTACTCTAACATCCAAATGGCTTCTTATGAATCTCTCTATGGGAGAAGATACAGATCTCCTATTGGATCGTTTGAAGTTTGTGAAGCAGGGTTGATACGACAAATTTTGTTCATCAAGCTATGGAAAAGGTGAAAGTGATTCAAGAGATGTTTAAAATGGAGCAAAGTCATTAGAAATACTACAATGATATTAGGAGAAGAAAGTTAGAATTTGAAGTAGATGATTAGGTTTACTATAATGTTTCACCCATGAAAGGTGTTATGAGATTTGGTGAGAAGGGGAAGCTTAGTCCTTAGTATTTTGGCCCTTATAGAATATCGAAAAGGGTAGGTAACGTAGCTTATTAGTTGGAGCTGCCTTAAGAATTAGTTGTGGTTCATCTGTTTTTTCATATCTCCATGTTGAAGAAGTTCATGGGAGATCCCTCATTGATCATACCAACTGAAGATATTGGGATCAATGATAGCTTATCTTATGAGGAGATTCCAGTTCAGATTCTAGATTGCCAAGTTTGCAAGTTGAGAACAAAAAAGTAGCATCAGTCAAAGTCCATTGGAGGAACCAATTTGTTCAGGAAGCTACTTGGGAAGCCAAGGAGTATATGAATAAGAGATATCCACGTCTCTTCAAATCCGAGAAATTTCAGACCAATGTGCTAATTCTCTTCTTAGTACTCTTATATTTAAAAGTTAGCATGTCGTAATTGCATTTCTTGATGGGTGTTTAAGCTGAATGTTAAATGTTACACCCTTAGCCTATCAAGAGTAAACTCATTCAAGGACGAATGTTCCCAACGGGGAGATATTGTAACACCCCTTAACTAGAAAGAACTAGAATTAGAAAGAGTCTTTTGGGGAAAGAATAAAAAACATGAAAGATTTTGTTAAGTTAAGTTGTTTTTTTGTTCAAATTCAATGTAGTATAACTCCTATATAAGGATAAGTTAGGTGTTCTTCTTGATACTGTAGCAATGATCTTGGAATAATCTTTCCAACGGCGTCAAGTTTGTGCGACTCCGAGTTCCTATGAGTTAGATATGACCATTTGAAGTTGGGTTGTTCAAATAAGAAAAGTCTAAACCGATTTTGGAACGGTAATTTAGTCTTTTCCTTAACTCATTAATTAAATATGTTTTTAGGAGTTTTATTGGGGTCAAATTAGAATTTGGTCTGTTTAGAAAAAATTGAAATGTACGCTACGACTTGGAGAAAAGATAAAAGAGGAGATATACGAAGAAGAATCAAGAATGGTCAAGAACGATCATGTTTGGTTGTATATTTCGTCAAGGATTCAATCCTACGAAGTATGTGAGATCACATAGTGTTGGGTCCATTCACCCAGGAGCCAAAGTTGTTTAATTCAACGATTTTTATCCTAAAAGAGGTAAAATTTGATGTTCTTTAGTTGTGTTCTTAAATTGTTTTCATTCTTAAACTTATATGTTATTGATGGGTTTTATTGAGACGTTTTAGTGATGTTATGATTTTTTTAAAGTTAGATTCTGGTGTACATGTTTTGGGTATCTGAATTGAGAAAAAGAATCGATTAAAACAAATTTAAGATCAGAAAACGAGTTGAAAATTCATCAGACTCACCTAGGGAGGGTCTGGCGCGGTGCCCCCCATCTGCACCAGAGAGGCTTGGGCAGTGCGTTTGCAATGCACAAAAATTGAGACCCCATCCCTTGGGGCTGGCGCGGCACGCTAGGGATGCGCCCGAATCATCTTTTTCCACCCATTTTTAATCATTCAGTTCATTTAAGTCCTTCTAAAGTGTACTAACACTTCTATTTATTATAACTACTCTAAATGACTTTTATACATATAAAAAATCATCCAAAAAAATGAATCATAACCTTGAATCCATAAATTCAAATTCAAGAAAATTAAGAACTAGGTGTAGAAAGTTCTTAGATTCTTTTACAGAAGTATTGTGCAGATGCTTGTAACTTTATTTTAAGACTTAAAAGTTAAAGTTGAGTAAGGAGTAAAGAGTTAAAAGAATGATTTCATTTATTCAAAGAGTATATGGGGACTATTTTATCCCAAAGAGTTTTAAAAATTTTCACATTTAAACAAGAAAGAAAACCTTGATTTCCAAAGAACCATTGAGCTAGTTTTCAGAAAAAAGTAAATGCTATCACAATTAAGCAAGAAGGGTACTTTGATTTTCAAGGTATTCATTGAGCTAAGTTTTGAGAAATTATCTCAAATAACAAAAAGAATTATTTTGTTAAAAACATAAGACCTACTTTCATATTTTTGAGTAGTATTGAGCATCAATATTGCGGAGAGTTGAGAAAACTCAAACCCCCAAATCCATATAGCCACCATGGGTAGAAAATGATCAGACTTTTTAGATGATTCCTTTAGTGTTTTTAGCATAGACTAGTGGATACACTTAGTAGTTCAGGTTTTATACCCTTGGCAAGGTATAGGACGACTCAGACAGCGTGAGGCAAAATACTTTATCATCACAATAACTCTTAAGTGATGGTTGTCGGTTAAAGAAACTCCCAAAAGTATTTGTATTCTTATATTCACAAATTAAATAGTTTTTAACATGCATTTTATAGTTATATTATATCTTTGCATACATATAGAGTATTATTGTATTTCCACAATGCACAGAGTTGGCAGTCAAATTTTAAACAACTTTTCTTTATACTGCACTTGTTTTAAATTGCTTTATATAGGAATGAGTTCAGTTATGTGAAGTTGAGTTGAGCCAGGTAAATTCTTAAGTTCCTTTCAAGATTATGTCTTGTTTTAGAATTTCCCTCACATACTCTTACATTCAATGTACTGATAAAATTTCGCATGCATCTTATTATGATACAAACACAATTAACCAGGATCAGCACCAAGCGCATCGTTGATCCAGTTGAGCATCAAACTATTGTGGTTAGCCTCCTTACTTTCCTAAGGATTCCTTTTATTGCTAGTAGTTTTATTATCATTTTATTAGGATGTCGTGGGTCTTGTCCCTACATCTATCTCCATTCATTTAAAGGTTTCATAGATAGTCAGTCATATGTTAGTTCATGTGTCACTATATCTTCATTGGCTTATGTTCATTATTTGAGTTTCCACTTTTACTAAGTAAAACGTTGATTTTAGAAATATTTTGAGTTTAGTTTTGAGACTGTTGATTTATCTCGTATTTGAATATTCTTTCTTATATTTAAATCTTCTGCTGAGTAAGTAAGTCAGGCCAAGGGTTTGATTGGGACCAGCAATTGTTCTCGAGTGGTAGTCCTGCCCAGGGTGTATGATCGAAGCGTGACATTGCCGACCACACGCTATATTAACTCAATAACATTTACAACGGGTTCTAAGAATATTCGATCACCCCTTAAGACTATGATGAGCATAACCTTTTTTCAAACTAATATCGTTGTTAATTACTTTCTCTAGGTTGTAAACAAACCCGGAACGTTCGGTTTAATGGTCTCTAATCATCTAATTCTTTTTTCTTGAATACTTAATGTAAGAGGCCCATGAAGATAACAATAATTAAAGTATATTTCTTCATCGACCGTGAATATTGTTACTCAAAGTAATTGCAAAAGTTTCACAAAGAACACCGTCATTCAAAGTAATTAAGCTATAACAAAAGTTATGAATTAAAACAAAAGGGTGTCGCTAAATTATGTCAAAAAATTTTGAAAAAATTATAAAAATATTAAATTAAAGAAAAATAGAAAAAAACATTTTTATTGCTTTTTCAAAAAATACATAGGCACGTCAATTGTTATATAATAAGAGAATATATATATATATGATATTATTTCTGATCAAATTACTGTTCCTAAATTTCAAAATTTTGATTCTGTATTTATATGACTCTTTTGGATGATTTAATATTCACACTTTACATGATCCTGACAGACCGTGATGAAGTCCGAACAACATCTCCTTAATGCTAAGGTTTCACATTTCGTTCTCAGCCTCTCACTTTCAGTATAACTCTAACCCACACATAAAAAAACATTCCCACCTTGAATCAACAAGATATTCCACCTCGTCAAGCCATGGACCATCATCATTCAACATCAGGTGTTTGTGTCTCCCACTCCTCAGCTAACAAGAGTGTGTGTTGTTCATTGATGTACCGTGGTTTCACGGTACTTTCAATGCTTTTTCCTTAAGATTGGTGTGTGTCTAGAGCATTTTTGTAGTAGTTTTAACATGTTTTTATCTTTGTTTTGCAGTAAAGGTGTCCAAACCCAAAATGGAGAAGGCAACTGAGATTTAGTGCAGAGGTGACCCACAATGGATGGTCCGCCGTTCCATCAACGAACCATATATGGTGATCGTCGACTCATAGTTCAGGCATCTGGAGAAACTCGGGGTAATCTGACCAAGTGTGGGGCTACGGAAGGATTGACGATCCATCGATTGATCGACGGACCATCCTGTTGAATCATCGTTAAATTCAGAGATAGTCCGAGTAACCGAAGTTAAAGAAAGTCTAAGTATGGAATGACAGAAGGCATCGACGAACAGTAGACGCATTGACGGACCATGATGTTGGTCCATTGATTGATTCAGAGAAGATGCCAGCTGAAGGATGAAAAAAAGTCTGGACTGACAGAGGTAGTCGATGATCCGTCGCTTCATCGACGGACTGTCTGTGGGGGTATTCGATTACAGCCGCGTTTTTGGACAACTTTCCTTATTTTAATTCCTTTTAAGTTAGGACAATATTTTCTATAAATAGGGTGTAAAACATCATTTTTGGGGTTGGATTCTATTACTATTGTTCTTAGTTTTGTTTTTGGAGATTGGGTTTTGCAACTTTAGCATTAATTCAAATTTTCGGATTTGGTTTTCAAGTGATTTCTTGTTGTTTCAAGTTGAATTTCTAGATTTTCTTCGAATTTTCAAAGTAAGTCATGATTTATTGTTTATCAACTATGAATTGTGTTCTTCTATGCATGGGTAACTCAATCCACTACTAGGGTTGTGGGAACCATGGGTGATTAACAAAGTAAACCTAGCTTAATAACAATTCTCAATTAAGTTGTTGCATGTATTGATAATTATTTTGCTTAGACGTCTTTTTAATGAGTGCACGCGTTAGAAGTCGCCTTATCGCTACTTGACGGACCAAGGAGGTAGTTAATAGGAAAATAATTATCAACATATATTTAGTGTGATACTATCTAATAGGCTAGTCTCGATTGGTGCGAAGTAATAACTAAGTCATACATCGAATATGATGCTTAATATGAAGTAAAGGTAAGGGTTAGTAGCTTAGACACACGTAACCGAACAAAGGTACGAGGTAAAATTCTCTAAATGCCAGACCAAGGATTAAGAGATACCTAACTTATCATCTTGCATGCAAAACACTAGGGAAGAATTGTTATAGCTAGGAATACGACGTCATGAACCTATGGGAACACTTACACCCTAGTTTCTTTCACAACTTGATAAACACCAAAGATTTACTCCTGTGACTGGTTTTACTTAGAGATATTAAAAGACTTTTGTTTCACACCCCCCCTTTATTTACCTTTTTCATAAAGAACTTGACTAAATAGAAGTAATGGTACATTGAAGTTAAGTCTAAATCATTTTCCTCGTAGGATCGACCCCAACCTAATAGTTGGGTTCTTTACTTGATACGACCGCTTATACCATTTTAGGTAGGTGTAATTTTAGTGTATCATTCATCCAATTGACTTTTCTACATTTGTTTACTCGTTTAAATCGCTTCTTTTCATCTTGAAAATTTGTTATTTTGTATAGTGGGTTCCGCATCTTTTGCATTACTCTTTGAATCTTCCATCTAGAAGGATACCCCATGTTATGTTCATGCTCACCTTTGTTTTCTTCACTTCCTTTTCTGCCATATTATTCCATTGCTTTTGTTTCTATGGATGGTGCTTTATCAGAGTGTAGGGTAGCTCCACTCAACTTTCCGTAATCTAGTGGTGAAGACTCTTTCCAGGTGTTAGCACTCCCATATGACCTCAGATACTTACTTATGCCGAGTCCTTTTTGCTTCCATAAGTAGCCTCATGATGTTTTGTTAATGATGTACATATGAAAAATTGTGTTGTGTCCTTCTTATTCCCATTATCTGCAAGTTGGTGATACTCTTAAATATGAACAATTCAAGTTATAATTGTTGTTAATCCTTCTCCTCGTAGTATCCATGTTGTTGAAATTCAAAACTGTACTTTTTATATAATCTGCCAATGGGTTCCCTTCCCTCATCATATACTGGACAATGTATTGTTTTTATGTAAGATTGTGTTTGATCTTATGGCACAAACTTAA
>JAJJBR010000945.1:0-29405 GCA_022817965.1 Solanum lycopersicoides
AATGAATAAGATAAATACTTAAGGTGTCAAGAATGCTTGCGATTAGACCAAGGTTCACACGGATTGATACGCGTAGAACCAGACCTCAGAACCCTTACTCACGACCAAGCCAACTAACTTGGGGAGTTAATTGAGCTTGGAAAGGTTGGAACCAACCATGTGAGGCCTCGAAAACGAAGATTTAATCGAAAGAGTCTTTACCGGACTTAAAAGAAGAAATTTAAGTTTTGAGGGTCCAGGGGTAAAATGGTCTTTTCCAGGCCAAGGGTAATATTGTAATTACCTGAGGAATTAATTAATTAATTAATTAATTTAATTAAAAGACCAATTCGGGTTGGGGCGACCGAAGTGACCCATTTTCGCAAATAGGTGTCACTTGGGTTCGAGCCCACTAGAAGCATGAATTGATGATTTAATCATCAATTAAAATCTGTTTTTAAGGGCAAAAGTTGTTTTCACGTATTAGTTGAAATAAATCAGATTTTATATTTAATTAAACCTATTTTACTAAGTCTTGAATTAAGACTCCTAAACCTAAGCTAACACTCTCTAAACACGTCTATCACCCTCACACGTCAACAAACTCTCTCCAAGATATCTCTGCCAAAAAATACGTGAAGAACAGAAAAGTTTAACCAAGGTTCTTCACACTTGAAGAACTCACACGAAATTAAGAAAAACAACGTTAATCACACGTCAAGGCAAAGAGAGGTTGTTCGTCGAGTGGTGTGTACGTTGAGGAGGTTGGACTGATTTTGGAGAAGGTTTTGGGCAGCAAATTCACGTTCGAACAAGCAAAATTAAGGTATGGGTTTCTTCTCTCTTGGTCCCTTTCCCAAGAGGCCCCTTACGATTCAAGATATTCACTCCGAAACTAAGGTTGTTCCCCCTTTGCATGTCCTTGTCACTAGCTCCCAATGATTCGTAGGTTAGGTTTGTTTGCTGGTAAATTTAGGTATGTGTGATGTTTTTATATTGAATGTGAATATGTTTATGTGCGTGAAATCACGAAAATGACAACCAATGTGTAATCGAAGAAAATGTGTGTGGGTGTGTACGTTGGCAGTGAGTTTTAGCCACTGTTTGGAGACGCGTAAGGCATGTTTTTCTTCTTGTATTTCATGTGTTAAAGTTGTTCATAATGTGATGTTCATATGGTGTGTGAAGTTACAAGTGTTGAGTGAAAACGCTTGACTAAATGTAACCCCTAAACTACACCTAAATTACATACAAAGTGCTTGGTGAAATGCCCTAAGAAACTAACATGAAAAGTTGATTAAAGGACGGTAAAAACTATGAATGAATTTCCAGATTTGTGCACTCTAGTTTCGGTCAACAAGGAGGTCAAAATCTGGGTTTCTAAAGAGAAAATAAAACAAGTGAAGTCAATGGGAATTGAACCCAAGACCTCACATGTTAAGAAGGCTAAAAAACGTGAAGGGGCTAAGGGGAATCGAACCCTTTAGCTACTGGTTGCGCGAGAAAAGAAAAAAAAGAAAATGGGGCTGGGGGGAATCGAACCTGGCTACTGTGAGTTCGCGAGAAAAGAAAAAGAAAATGGGGCTGGGGGAATCGAACCTGGCTACTGTGAGTTTGCGAGAAAAGAAAGAAAAAGGGGGCTGGGGGATTCGAACTCGCGACACTGGAGGAGAAAGAAGAGAAAATAAATTAAATAAATAAATGGGAGGCGTGGGATTCGAACCCACGACCTCCAGATAGCGAGTGAAGGAAGAGAAAAATAAAGAAAAAAAACGTGAGGCGTGGGAATCGAACCCACGACCTCAAGGCTGGAAATGGAGAGGAGCGAAAATATTAATAAAGCAAGTGAGGTTGGGGGTTCGATCCACAACTCACTGCCAAATACACTCAGCCTAGCGAAAATTAAATAAAAAAAGTATAGGAGGTTGTGGGGGTTCGAACCCACCACCTCACAGCCTCTAGCGAAATTAAATTAAAATAAGGAGGCTGTGAGGGTTCGAACCCACAACCTCCCTATTCCAGCGAATTAAATAACAAAAATAAAATAGGCTGTGGGGGTTTGATCCCACAACCTCTTGGTTTAGGCGAGAATGGACAATATGATGTTAATGAAAAATAAAAAGGGGTTGTGTGGGTTCGAACCCACAACCCTTCGGCCAATTTAAGAGAAAAATTAAGTAGAAAATTAATAATTCGATGTTAATGTTGGGATTAAATCTAGAGTTCTAATGTTTTGAATATTAAAAATAAAATCAACAAAAAATGTAAATGATATCCAAGTGATTCAAACTTGGGTTTCCTTGCCCAAACTTCCGTATTGATACATAAGTCATACGTAAACAAAATATCCAAGAATAATGCCACCTACTTAGATCGAAATCAAGAACTTGGCATATATACAAGATACATACGTCTTGTACTACATAATCTTAGGAATGTATGAATCACTTAACGAATTATGAATGAAGCCTCATGGCTTGTGTGTATAGACTCATGAGTCTAGCATACGTTTAATAGTAAGTGAACCTAAGATGTATGTACTGAATGATGAAATGAACAATGAAATGATGAAACCCTAGAAGGGTTAAGTAAGGGTATGTAACACACCAATGGCCAAGTATATTGGCATATGATGAAATGAACATTCACGTAAAATGAGGTGAGTAATTATGAAGAGTAAATGTGCTAATGACAATGAATGTGGTGACAACATGATATCAGGCTAATGCAAATGATGAGGGCAATCTCAAACGAGCCTAAGTAAATGTTATCAAAACGTACTCAACTATGAGAGTGTAAGATAATGAAGAGACCAATCTCTATGAACACTCTAATGAAAGTATTGAGATTAACACACTTAATACTAATGATGAGATGAGAAATCATCTATTGAGCTATGATGTCCTCATACTAGAAGCCAGCTTCCATGACGTATGAGTTGAATGTAATGGAACTTTATACTGAGCACCGATAGACTAGCTATGAGCAGTGATGCCTTCTTTTGGGAAAGGCGGAGGTTCACGTAACTCTCATGAGATGAGACTGTCCCGCTTGCCGGGTATGGGTCTCCTTATATCTCATAGTCTTCGAACCTATACTTCCAATATAGGGATCTGGCGGGGTTAAATTCCCATGTACGCTAGCATATTTTTGGATCACCTTGGTCGGTGACTCCACCTCTTTTCGGTGTGGGGGAGACACTAGATTTCATGATGCTCACATGATCTATGTCGGTTAAAGTTAAAGTTCCCAATGAATGAATGAGGCCAGCCTCAAATGAAGCACAAAATGAAATGAATGATACCAAAGGTGTTAGCATAGGATAATCAAGAGGTGAGCTAGACTCAGGTAATGAAATTAGGTTACTCTTGATCATTGCACAGCAAACCCGATGAAAGTCTTAAACTACACCCTAGGTATAGATGGTGTTCACACTGGCCTATGAATGAAATGAAATGAAGTACGTATGAATGAATGAAGTAGACTCTGTGTTTGCTAATGAAGACTCCCTAGTTGAGGTCCATTTTTGGAAAGTCTTAATGTCAAGTCCATGATTCAAAGGTCTCATGGCATATGAATGAATGATATGAAAGAAGCTAAGTGTTATATGTTATGTGCTATGATATGTGTTATATATGTGATGTTATGTGATGTGTGCAATATGATAACTATGATGATGCATGTTACTCTCATGGCATGACTTTCCTAATCCAGATTTGGAAGGTTCACTAACTTTCCTAATCTCAATTTGGCAAGTCCACTGACTTGACTTCCCATAATCATGTTGTTAGGAAAGATCTATCTTTTCTCATGCATGTCCTTGGTGTGTTCTTGCATATACCCATAGTTAGTACAAGTGTGTACTAACCCTATACAACTATACTATTTTAGGTGCAGGCACAGGTGGACGATAGAGCTACAGGATCATTGTTGCAGTTATCCGGACGTCCAACATTCATCCGGAGTTGGTAGGTCCTCATGCTTTCGAGGATGCTACTGTTTTATATTCTAGCTTAGTTTTAGAGTTGAGCTAGTGGAGCATGTTCCACTAGCGTTTCTTTCGTGTTTTTATTCAGACTTTGTATTGGTGCCATTTTGGCAATTATACACCTATTACTTATTGAACTATTCCTTTCAAATGCTTATCTCTTAATGTTAGATGGTTGATGGTGAACAATTATGAAATGATAAGAATGTTAACAAGTATGTTAAGAAACAAAAAGTTTCAAATTTTCCGCTAAAATTAACCTAGATGAAGTAAGAATGACGTAAGTAGGTTTGTCTGCGACCTCTGAGAGGTCAACGACGCCGGTCTCGTCTGGGGTCTAGATTTCGGTCGTGACACAAACCAACCCTAGATGCATCAAAGTAAACAGTGTAATTCTCACCACACTTAGGCAAAGTAAGCACCAGGGCTGAAGTGAGTCTGTCCTTGAGCTCCTGGAAACTCCTCTCACAAGTCTCCGTCCATTAAAACTTGGATTTCTTCTTAGTCAAGGCTGTCAATGGGGCAGGAATGGAAGAAAAGCCCTCCACAAACCTGCGGTAGTAACCAGCCAATCCCAAAAAGCTACGGATATCAGTGGGAGTAAGAGGCATTGGTCAGTTCTTCACAGCCTCAGTCTTCCTGGGATCAACCTCCACGCCCTGATCGGACACAACATGACCCAGGAAGGTCACTATTCTAAGCCAAAATTCACACTTGCTGAATTTGGCGTACAACTGATGTTGTCTAAGTACCTGCAAGGTTAGTCTCAAATGTTGTTCATGCACTTCCTTGGTCCTAGAGTTGATGAGAATGTCATCAATGAATACTATGATGAAAGAGTCAAGGTATTCACGGAAGACTCGGCTCATGAGGTCCATAAATGCAGCAGGCTCATTCGTAAGACTAAATGACATGACTAAGAACTCATAGTGACAATAACGGGTACGAAAGGCTGTCTTTGGGATATCTCCATCCCTAACCCTAATCTGATGATACCCTGAACGAAGATCAATCTTAGAGAAGAAACTAGACCCTTGGAGCTGATCGAACAAATCATCTATTATGGGAAGTGGATACTTATTCTTTATAGTGACTTTGTTCAGCTGCCGATAATCGATACACATTCTAAGGGTTCCATCTTTCTTTTTCACAAACAACACTGGAGCGCCCCAAGGGAATATGCAGCTGAATGAAACCCTTGTCAGTGAGATCTTTTAACTGCAGCTTCAACTCTTTGAGTTCAGCTGGAGCCATTCTTGTAAGGAGGGATTGAAATTGGTTTAGTATCGGGTTCTAAGTCGATACCAAAATTAATCTCTAGAGGGACTCCAGGCAAATCATCAGGAAATACATCTAGGAACTCATTCACTACAAGCACTGAGTCTATGGAAGGAATGTCATGATCTAAATCATTAACACTCACAAGATGACATAATAACCCCTTGGACATCATTTTATTGGCCTTAAGGTTCGAAATCAAGAGGTTAGGACGACTCGAGTTGTACCCTCCCAGACTAGCTCCTCTTCATCAGGGAAACGATATCTCACCACTCTACTACGACACTCCAAACAAGCATAACAACTGTGAAGCCAGTCCATGCCAAGAATAACATCAAAATCATGCATGGGTAACTCAACCAAGTCTGCACACATAGTCTTACCACTTACAACTATTGGGCAATCCTTGTATACTCTATCAGTTCTTACATTTTCTCCTAAAGGTGTACTAACCACTATAGGATCATGCAGAACTTCAGGCAATATCTCAAAAGTGAGAGCAATCAAAGGAGTTACAAAGGAAAGCGTAGACCCTGGATCAAGTAAAGCATAAACAGAAGTTGAGAATACTTGCAGCATACCTGTGACCACATCAGCGGACTTCTCCTGCTCCTCCCTGCCCTTCAGGGCATAGAACCTGTTCCTCTTAGGAGGCTCGGCTGCTGCTGCACCCTGTGGATTAGGCCTAGGCTGAGCATTACCTCCAGCCTGACCTCTGTTCTGTGGGCAGTCTCTAACCATGTGCCCACTCTTACCGCAACCGAAGCAGGCATTAGTGCCCTGTCTGCACTCTCCACTGTGAGCACGGCCACACTTAGCACAGTTCTTTTGGGACGCTGCATCTCACCTCCATTGCCCTTCTTGGGCTCAGGTCTGCCTCCTCTAGGTGTTGTACTCCTCTGAGAATTAGAGTTCCCAGAACTCTGTTGCCCTTCTTGAACCTGGGCTGCTCACGGACGCCAAAATTTTTGTGGCCTCCATGGCTGGGACCTGCCTGATCTTGAGGCTTAGGCCTCCTAGCATCACGAATACCCCTCTTTTTGCGGCTGTCCTCTACCTGCTGGACATGCACCATCAACCTGGAGAGGTCCATATTATCATGGAGCATCGCAGACCGACACTCCTCCTCCAGATCTCCATTGATTCCTGTGAGGAACCTGCTCATCTCATCCCTGCTGTTAGACACAAGGGAAGTAGCATACCTGGATAATTTAACAAACTTCAGTACTCATCTCATCCCTGTTGTTAGATACTAAGGAAAGTAGCATACCTGGATAGTTTAACAAACTTCAGGGAATACTCCCTGACTGTCATAGATCCCTGCTTAAGGTTGATAAACTCTTCAACCTTTGCCTCCCTCATATCCCTTGGAAAGAATCTCTCCAGAATGGCTGTCTTAAACAGCTCCCAAGTGACCAGAACTCCGCCCAACGCTCGGCTATCCTGCCACATCTTGCACCAAGTCTGTGCAACATCCTTGAGCTGATAGGAAGCCAACTGAGCCTTCTCAGCATATGTGTCCCCCATAGCCACTAGAATCTTGTGCACCTCGTCCACAAACTCCTGGGGATCCTCTGAAGTCTTGGAACCTATGAAAATAGGAGGATTCATCCTCGTGAAGTCTCTCAGCCTGTCAGCCATTCTACGAACCGGTGGGTTCTCCCTCTGAACATCCTGCCGGTTGACCTGGGCAGTCATAGCCTGGCCTGCATAGTAATGGACTGTGCCATCTGGGCCAGATATGCCCTCACCTCAGCATCATTCAACCCAGTTGGGTTAACTGGCATAGCCATTCCTTGAGCTGGAGCCTGGGGTGGAACCTGATTGCCCCCAGCAGCTGCACCTCCTCTCCTCTGACCAACGTTCCTTCTAGTATTCATTTTCTGAAAACAATAAGAATTGATGTTAGACACGTTCATAACACTAAGAAATCAGATATTAGGAAAAGCACGATAAGATCAGAAAAAGGAAAATTTTCCTATGCATCATGCAGTCTCTAATTCAGGATAGTGGTGCACTTCACTACCATGACTTAGAAACTACTCAATGTGGTTGATGTGAACTTATTATTATCGAAATTTAACCTAGTGACTCTGATACCAACTTTATCACAATCGAAATCTACACCCCAGACGAGACCGGCGTCGTTGACCTCTCAGAGGTCGCAGACAAGCCTACATATGTCATGCTTACTTCATCTAGGTTAATTCTAGCGGAAAATTAGAAACTTTTTATTTCTTAACTTACTTATTAAACATTCTCATTAATACATAATTGTTCACCATCAACCATCTAATATTAAGATCATCAAATGAAAGAAATAGTTTAATATAGCAATAAAGATGTACTTGACAAAATGGCACCAATACAATGTCTGAATAAAACAAGAAAGAAACGCTAGTGGAACATGCTCCACTAGCTCACTCTAAAACTAAGCTAGAATATAAATGGCAGCATCCTCGAAAGCATGAGGGCCTACCAAGTCCGGATGAATGCTCGACGTCCGGATAGATTCAGCGTCAACCTGTAGCTCTAGCGTCAACCTGTGCCTGCACCTAAAGTTGTAGAGTTATATAGGGTTAGTACAAACTTGTACAAAATATGGGTATATGCAAGCACACACCAAAGACATGCATGAGAAATAATAGCTCTTTCCTAACAACATGATTATGGAAAGTCAAGTAAGTGGACTTGCCAAATTGGGATTAGAAAAGTTAGTGAACTTTCCAAATTCGGATTTGGAAAGTCATGCCATGAGAGTAACATGCATCATCATACTTATCATATTGCACACAGCACATAACATCTTACACATAGCACATATCATATAGCATACAACACATAACATCTTTTATAACATTCATTCAAATGCCATGAGACCTTGGAATCATGGACTTGACATTAAGACTTTCCAAAATTAGGGCTCAACATATGACCTCAACTAGGGAGTCTTCATTAACAAACACAGAGTCTGCTTCATTCATTCATACGTACTTCTTTTCATTTCGTTCATATTCCAGTGTAACCACCGGTTATACCTAGGATGTAGTTTAAGACTTTCATTAGGTTCGTTGTGCAATGACCAAGAATGACCTAATGTCATTACTTGAATCTAACTCACCTTTTGATTATCCTATCCTAACACCTTTGGTATTCATTCATTTCATTATGTGCATCATTTGAGGCTGGCCTCATTCATTCATTGGGAACTTTAACTTTAACCGACATATATCATGTGAGCATCATGAAATCCAGTGTCTCCCTCACACCGAAAAGAGGTGGAATCACCGGCCAAAATGATCCAATAACATGCTAGCGTACATGAGAATTTAACCCCGCCAGATCCCTATATTGGCAGTATAGGTTCGAAGACCAGGAGATATAAGGAGACCCATACCCAGCAAGCTGGACAGTCTCATCTCATGAGAGTTATGTGAACCTTCTCCCTTCCCGAAAGAAGGCATCACCGCTCATAGCTAGTCTATCGGTGCTCAGTATAAAGTTCTATTACATTTAACTCATACGTCATGGAAGCTGACTTCTAGTATGAGGACATCATAGCTCAATAGATGATTTCTCATCTCATCATTATTATTAAGTGTGTTAATCTCAATACTTTTATTAGAGTGTTCATAGAGAATGGTCTCTTCATTAACTTTACACTCTCATAGGTGAGTATGTTTTGGTAACATTTACTTAGGCTCATTTGAGATTGCTCTCATCATTTGCATTAGCCTCATATCATGTTGTCACCACATTCATTATCATTAGCACATTTGCTCTTCATAGTTACTCACCCCTTATTACGTGAATGTTCATTTCATCATATGTCAATGCACTTGGCCATTTAGTGTGTTTCACACCCTTACTTAACCCTTCTAGGGTTTCATCATTTCATTGTTCATTTCATTATTTCATTGTTCATTTCATCATTTCATTATTCATTTCATAATATGCCAATATACTTGGCCATTTAGTGTATCTTACACTCGTACTTAACCCTTCTAGGGTTTCATCATTTCATTACATACATCTTAGGTTCACTTACTTTTAAACGTATGTTAGACTTATGGGTCTATACATACAAGCCATGAGGCTTCATTCATAATTCGTTAAGTGATTCATACATTCCTAAGATTATGTAGTACAAGACTTATGTATCTTGTATATATGTCAAGATCTTGATTTCGATCTAAGTAGGTGGCATTATTCTTGAACATTTAATTCACGTATGACTTATGTATCAATACGGAAATTTGGGCAAGGGAACCCAAGTTCGAACCACTTGGACAATACTTACATTTTCCCTTGACTTTATTATTAGTCTTCATGACATCGGGACCCTAGATCGAACCCCAACATTAACATTCTACCTTTATTTTTCTCCTTGTGTTTTCTCTTAATTTGGCCGAAGGGTTGTGGGTTCGAACCCCCACAACCCCTTTTTATTTTTCCTTAAAATCTTATTGTCCCATTTCGCCTAGACCAAGAGGTTGTGGGATCAAACCCCCACAACCTCTTTTATTTTACTCTTTATTTTCGCTGGGAATTGGGAGGTTGTGGGTTCGAACCCCCACAACCTCCTTATTTTAATTTTAAATTCGCTAGGGGCTGTGAGGTTGTGGGTTCGAACCCCCACAACCTCCTATTTTTATTTTTAATAAAATCCACTAAGCTAGGCGTTTTGGCAGTGAGGTTGTGGGATCGAACCCCCACAGCCTCACTTTATTTTCTTAATTTATTCCGCCATTCTCCTTTCTAGCCCTGAGGTCGTGGGTTCGATTCCCACGCCTCACATTTTCTTTTCTTTAATTTTTTCTTCTCTCATTCGCAGCCTGGAGGTCGTGGGTTCGATTCCCACGCCTCCCATTTATTTATTTAATTCTTTTTCTCTTCTTCCTCAACCAGTAGGCCCGATTTCGATTCCCCCCAGCCCCCTTTTCTTTTCTTTTTCGCGAATTTCAATTGTCACTCGGGTTTGATTCCCCTTAACCCCATTTTCTCCTTTAGGTTTTTAGCATTCTTCCAGTGTGAGGTCTCGGGTTCAATCCCTAGTGACCTCAACTATTTTATATTCATTAAAAACCCAGATTTATAACTTTGTATTTGACCGAAACTAAACTTACACCATGTTGGAAATTTGAGCATAATTTTTAGCTTCTTTTCATTAACCTTTTCACGTTAGTTCTTAGGGCATTTCATTAAACATATAGTGCATTATTAGGTGTAGTTTAGTAGTTACATTAGCCAAGAGTTTCTCACTCAAAATCAGTAACTTCACACCCCATATGAACATCATGTTGTGTACAACTTTTTCACATAAAATATAAAGATTAAACATGCCATTTCACACCTCCAACAGTGACTACGTTCACTGCCACACGTTGCACACACACATCACTTTTTCACCTAATTTCGAACAACATATTAAATATTCACATAATTCCGAGCATGCATACTTAAACATAAACATCACGAAAACACACTACATCCTTACTTTGTACCAGCAAACATACCCAACCTATGATTCAATGGGAGCTAGTGACAAGGACATGTAACGGGGAACAACCCTAGTTTTCGGAATGAATATTCTGAACTTTAAGGGTTCTCTTGGGAAAAGGACCAAGAGAGAAGAAACCCATACCTTATTTGATTGTTCAAACGTTGAAGTTGCTGCCCAAACCTTTCTCCAAAACCACATCCAACTCACCAAAAGTTTCACCACCACTCGACGGAAATCTCCCCTTTGCCTTAACGTTTTTGGTTATTTTGTTTTCTTAGACTTTTCGTGTTTGTTCTTCAAGTGTGAAGAACTTCAATATTTGTTCTGTTCTTGAAGTTGTTTTTGGCAGAGAGAAATCGTGAAGTTTGAATGTGAGAATGTGATAGACGTGAGAGAGTGAAACGTGAGAAGTGGTTTAGGCTTAGGTAATGACTTAGTCAAATTAGGACTCTCCTTAATACTTAAAATCTGATTTAATTAATTATATCTGAAAGGACCATTTTTCCCTTACGAAATCAGATTTTAAACAATAATTAAATCACCAATTTGTCGCTTCCGTTGGGGCTCGAACTCGGGTGGAGTGACCACCGCAAAATGGGCTATTTCGGGTCGACCTGACCCTAACCGGTTCTTTAATAAAATTAATTAATTAATTAATTAAATCCTTAGGGTAATTACGATATTACCCTTGGCCTGGAAAAGACCATTTTACCCCTGGATCCTCAAAACTTAAGATTTCCTCTTTTTAAGTCCGATAAAGACTCTTTCAATTAAATCTTCGTTTTCGAGAGCCCTACATGGTTGGTTCCAACCTTTACAAGCTCAACTAACTCCCCAAGTTAGTTGGCTTGGCTGTAGCAAGGGTTCTGAGGTCTGGTTATACGCGCATCAATCCGTGTGAACCCTGTTCTAATCGTAGGCATTCTTGACACATTAGCATTTCTTATCTTATTCATTTTTAGGGTTGTTACACTTAGCTTGACTTCTTAGCCACTGCTTTGCACGTTAGACTTCGTAAAAATTCCATCAATTTCGATTGTCCTTTCTTTAGTATTTTCATATTCTTTGTCATCACATAGCATTTGTAAAAAGTGTACATCATTATACGTCGGTAGAGAATTCTTCTTAACGTTTGGGAGTCACCATTTTAAACCACGATCATCTTTGTTTGAATCTTCTCCTCCACCTTCTTCTTAAATTTCGACAATCTTCAATAGTGTGCCCTGGAGCATCAGAATGGTTTGCACACTGTATTTTAGGATTGAAACTTGCAAGTGGATCCATGTAATTTTGTGAAATTGACTCTATCATATTCAAATGTTTCAATTTCTCAAATAAACTTGTGTAAGACTCTCCAATTGTTGTGAAATTGTTCATAGGTCATTGACCTCCTAACAAATCCCTGTCTTGTACGGGGATTTATAAGGTGCTTCAAAATTTTGAGAAGGATGAACATTTTGATGTGTTGGCGCTCGCCATTGAGGATAGTTTGATGGGTATGCATATGGTTGTGCACTATAGACTGCGTATTGAGGTCAAATAATGGAGTATTGCTTGTCTTGCACGGGGAGATACTAATGGAATTGAGGTGCTGCATATTGATAAAGTGGACCCCTTGGACTTTTTTGTGTGTCTGACACAACATTTACTACATCCTCCTTCCTTTTCTTTACTCCGAGATTTCCCGATCCATTTTGAATCACTAGTGTTGTGGCTTTCAAAGCACCTTGACTTACAATATTTCCAGACTTAATGGAATTTTCCACCATTTCACCAATATTGATAACTTCGGTGAATGATTTCCAACAACGGAAAGTAAATAATGTAAGTAGTTTGGTTCTTGCGCTTGGAGGAAAACATCAATCATCTTAGACTTTTTCATGGAAGGGTTAACCCTAAAAACTTTCTCTCTCCACCTAATAGCATATTAACCAATAATTTTGATGGTCTTGTTCCTCATGTTGACAAGTATAGTACGATCTGGACCAAAGTGGATTACTCATCATAGTTCTTCTCAGAGCAAATCATCTTTCGATTGTTTTGATTGTGGTGAGTTAGGTCATTAACCTAAAGATTTCACTTTACTTAGATGGATTTCCCAGCACCACATATAACTCTACTAGCAGACCTTCTAGCTAGAGGTCAAGGCCAAGGTCAGGACCGTGGCGCTAGAAAGTAGGTATTCAGGATGGTTCCAGGGAAGCAGGTTAGGTGATAGGACTGATGTCTAGGGCAGAGGCGGACGTGTAATTCAACATTAATGCTCACATTAAACGTATCATTATCTATATTCAATATTGTTTTCCCTCTTCTTTGTAACACCCTATCCAAAAAAGGGAAAATGAATCAGATTCTAGGAAGTTGTAGGTGCCGGCCTTGGAGGCCAACCACGGTCGTGGGTAGAACCACATACCATTTGTGGTCCGTGTATTGGCCACCTTGTCGGGATTTCAGAGGCTTAGGACCCTGGCCTGACCTAAAAAAGAGACTTTATCAAGGTAAATACGCAAGCACATAAATGAATATACAACTAGAGTCAACCAAATACCTTAAAATAGGAAAGTGGGCATGCTCGCGATAAGAATTTACTTCTGTAATACTCTGCAATTGTATAACATTCAAGAGTAAACAATTAGATTGACTCTTAGAGAGTTAGAGTTCACTGTATGAAATACCAAATAAAATTTGTGACATGAAACCCTCAAAATTAAAATGTCTTGGTTGCTTGACAAATGCCTCACATTTGTGGAATAATTCTATTTGTGGATATAATAATAGAATATCCTTAAACGTAACTAGAATGGGATAAACCATTGGGTTTTAATAGATTGTTAGAATGAGAACTTACTTTTAAAAATAATGAAATATTTATCCTAAGAGAAAATTAAAATAACGGTCTCAGACTAGGAAGTGTTTATCGTACGAGAAAAATAAAAATAACAGTCTAAGAGTAGGAAGTGTTTATCCTAGCAGAAAATAAAAAATAAATGTCTCAGACTAGGAAGTGTTTATCCTAGGAGAAAATAAAAATAACGGTATCAGACTATGAAGTGTTTATCCTAGGAGAAAAATATGAAATAACGGTCTCATGCTAGGAAGCGTTTATCCTACAAAAAAAATAACTAAATCTTATTATGTAGGAGGGTACTGCTAATCCCATTGATTAGGAGGGTCCAGTTAAACTAAATCTCATTGTGTAGTAGGGTCCTGCTAATCTTAACATCATTATGTAGGAGGAATCAGGTATACCATTATGTAGGAGGGTCCTGCTAATATAAATCTCATTATGTACGAGGGTCCTGCTAATCCTATTGTGTAGGAGGGTCATGCTAAACTAAATCTCATTATGTAAAAGGGACCTGCTAATCCTATTATGTAGGAGGGTTCTACTAATTCTATTATGTAGGAGGGTCCTACTAATCTAAATCTCATTATGTAGGCAAATCCTTCTAATCCATTATGTATGAGGGTCCTGCTAATTAAATCCATTATGTATGAGGGTCCTGCTAAATCCATTGTCCAGGAGGGTCCTGTTAATCTCATTATGAGGAGATACTTGATCTATTATATGATATCTTACGGTAAAAATTCAACCTAAGACACATACCGTAATTACAACATCTCGTATAGTGTATGATGGATAACTAAAGGTGATGGAATCATTAGTAATTCTGATCAAAACAAAAATTTGGAATTTCAAACAAAAACAACAAAAAGGAGCGAAGACAATTATATGCAAGACTTTTCCGATTAGCAATTAATCCTTTTTATCCCTTCTTAGCTCATCATTATCCTAATCATTAGCATAATTAATTTGTTATACAAAGATTCCCCTAGTTATCTTGTCAATCCACTGTTTCTGTCCAAAAATATAACATCCACAATCGCATAATTGGTTTGTTATTTTCCATTAAACTTATAATATACAAAATTATGTGTTGTATTGTACAATTAAATTGTAAAATTGAAAGAGCTAGAGGTCCAATTAACCCTCACCTGAAGAAGCGTACCTCCTTCCTTGTAGTTCGTGAGTGGATCCAATTTAAGAATATCAAACCCTTTTATCTTTTATTAATTCAATAATACACTCGGGCTAAGTGGTATTAGGTATTAAATTGGTCAATTAACCATCAACTAACAAAATATTAATTATTTATCAGTTATCGTCACGACCCAGACCGTCGTAATTGGCACCCACACTAACCCTCCAATGGGAGATCATTACTACAACCCAACTAAGCAATTTAAACAAAATACTAAGCATTTAAAGCTGTGAAAGTAGGTTTAAATAACTAAACAATTGATACAGAGTTCTCATAAACTCTGGAAGTTCAACTAACATTTAACAACTAATGCCAAAATTAACCCCTAAAACATGAAAGTCCTCACAGGACGTCAAGATCTCTAACCTTCTTAGTTCACACATCCAACTGAGTTAACAAGGCTGCTAAGCTCAATCCCTTTCCACTTGTTGGTTGGACTCCGTCAGGTGGTCAAACAATTGGGAGGCTATCACATAGGGTTTTCGTACTAGACCACCAGGGATAAGTTGATCAGCCAACACTCTGTTCCCTGGACCAAGACTTATATCTCTTTCACATATACTTTTGTCAATCGTTCAACATCATAATCTATTCTTGCCTGAATAAAGTGGGACGACATAGTCAATCTATCAATCACTACCAAAATAGAATCAAACTTTTCCAAAGTCATGGTAAGAACAACCAGAAAGTCCATGGTTATCCTTTCCCACTTCCATTCCAAAATTGACATTCTTTGAAGCAAACCCGCAAGCCTTTGTTGTTCATATTTCACTTGTTTCAGCGACATAAGTCATGCTTGCTGATCCGCTCGGTGACACACCGAGTAGTTACTTACAACACCCACTTATACAGGACCTCCAGTTGACTAGATCGCCGACCTGGTCGGTGAGTCGCCAACAATTTCTTGGGCTCGCCGAGTTTTGGAGACTCCATTTTAATTGTTCTTAATTACAACAAAGGTATAGGTCGGAGTCACCAACTTGTTCGGCGATTAACCAATTGGACCTTTAATTTGCTCTTTTCCAACACTTTCGACATGTCAACCTGCACAATTAAACACACCATTATTTCTAAAACAAAAATAAAACAATAAAAAGGGTCTCGAGTTACCTCCCAAGCAGTGCGTTAGTTAAATCACGGCACGACGCAACTCCACTCTCAAGTTCCATTAGTGGGGTTTGCCTCATTTTCATCAGCCATCCTACTTTCGAATTTGGATATAGATCATTTAGGACTTGGTCCATTTGGGATCCTAGTAGCTGAATGAGCATTGCATGGGAGGTTGTCATCTAGTTCAAAATCAATACATTCTCCTTTAGCTCCTCCAATACCCTATCCAGCGTATTGATTTTCATAGAAGGAGTGTGAGCATTGCTTCAGTTTGTCCATCCTCTTTGTTCTTTAGTTTTCTTCGCTCATGAGGAGGGACATATCAATCCTTCTTGAGACGTTCCCTACCATGGATACAAAGAACAAGTATGAAATGACTTCCATGGGATTTATGCTTAGCACTTAAGGATATAAAGATGGAAGCTCTCTTGTTAGTACAGACGGGGTTTGTAGAAGCAATTTCCTTATCCCTTAACTATATGTCCCTATAGGATGATTGTCTAGATAGACATTAGCTAGAGTATCCACCTAAGATAGAATTTTATGTTCCTTACCTTGGCAAGTAGGGAAACCATTTTTGGTGTGTGAGACTGTTCGCAACAAATTTTCGTAAGCGCAGAAAATTAACTACAAGCAAAATAAATAAATAAAAAATGTGATTTTTGTTAGTGAATCATTGTGAGTACAATTCCGTTGTTCTCTTGATTCTCTCTCCTAAGTTTCTCATGTGATTCGAGGGCCTTCAATAGTGTATTTTCCGAATTGTTGGATGATGTAGACCTCCTTGATATGTTGTCGATCTTCGGGAAGTCGGAAAGCGCTTCGTTATTTTAAGTCGATCTCCGGGAAGAACTTTGTTGCTCACTCCTTGGAAAAACTATTGATGTTGATGTTGTAGCTTTCTCCAATTTGCTGAATGCTTGTTGAAGAGTTTTCTCGATCCCTTGAATGTCATCTCTAGCCCCTATTTATAGTTGTAGAGAGTGGACAAGATTGTTTGTGATTGGCCAAATGATGTCATATTGACACTTAGCGTATTGTGATTCGTTCTTGCATTTGACTGAGACTACCACCTCATTTGGACACGTGGCATCACCTAGTTGGTATTGGATGCCTAGTCACTGTGACACGTTGCATGGGTTTGGGCTTCAAGGTGATATGAACCTTGGATTTGAATTTAATAAGATGGACTTATTTATTAGTAAAGCCTAAATTAACTATTCAGCCCAAATGAACATGGATTTAATTCAAATTTTATATGAATTTGATCCAATACAATTTATGTGTCTATAAATGTCCCTTACTTCGAGGCTTGTCGACGTAGAGGCTTGCCGAAGTTTGGCGACAAGACTTGAAGTAGTCATGAATGTGTTTTCCTTCTTTTTTTGAGACTTCTCTGCGTGTAGGCTTGCCGAATTTTGACGACGAAAGTTGAAGTCTTCATGAGAAATGACAACGCCGATATGTTGAGGGAAACCTTTACCAGAGTCTTCATGACAATATCTAATTTGTAAGAGGTCATTTGACTTTCGGTTGTTTATCAACTCATTTTTGACTTGAAGTGTTTCAAACTCTTGAAAACTTATCACATGACATTTCTTCATAGTGTGATAATTTCATTTTGGTCATCACTACGAAATGACCACCAATTCAATAAGCAAGGATAGCGTCCACAAGCTTGACTTGGTGATAGAGACTTTGGGGTTTTGACGCAAATTTTAGGCTTTTACTTGAATAGAACACAAGAAATTCAAATTCTCATGACGTGAGTCTATTCTCGTTCGGGCATATTTTTTTTTATATATCTCCCGAGAAAATTTTACCATAATTTGGTTTCTATGGAATTTCCATAATTTGATTCCAATGGAAAATTTCCATAATTTAATTCTTATGAAAACTTACCATAATTTGGTTTCTATCTAATTCCATAATTTGATTTCCATGGAAAATTTCCATAATTTAATTCTTATGAAAACTTACGATGATTTGGTTTCTATGGAATTTCCATAATTTGATTCCCATGGAAAATTTCCATAATTTAATTCTTATGAAAATTTACCATAATTTTCATAATTCGTATGAAATATACTTTGAATCTTCATAATTTTCCATAATTTGTAGGAACACAATTTATGTACTTTGATTTCTATAAATATACATGCTCTTACTGTTGGGATGTATACTATTAACCATATGTTAAGAAATAATATTTATTAGAGATAAATATTTGCTCAATTTCAATAGATCATATATTCGGTTATGGTGTCTATTTACTTATATAGTAGATAATTAAGTGTGTAGAGTTTTATCTTATACACAGAGGATTAAATCTTCGGTTCTTATAGTATAAAGGTTTTTGGTTCACAATCTAGATGGAAATTGGACATGTCATCGGGTACGATTGTAGCACAAGATTATATGTAATTTATCCTAATTATGGGAAAAGTATAGTTCCAACTTCTTGTGCTAGTACATTTTGTATGTATTGAACGAGACAGAATAGAGATAGTTGTTTTAGACTGACTGATAAAAACATATTTTCTAAACTATTAAATGTACTTATATTCTTAATCCTGATATATAACTATTATGATATATATATATATATATATATATATATATATTATCGTTTTGATTTATTAAAATGTGAGATTCTGAGATGGGTCAATATGCCTGGTAAGTTGGATGATAATAATATATATTGGTGAAATAATAAGTTAGTTGATGGAATCCATGTCTCCTTATAGAGATTGATTGATATGTCTTTTTGAGAAACTTATAAGTTTTCATCGTGTCAAATCTTGCAAGTGGATTTATGAATCTGACACATGAAATAAGTTAAGTAGTGCTCTAAAGGACATTAATCAATAAATTAAATTCGTCAGTAATTTAATTTATTGATTAGTATCTGAAATCTTAACATGGGAAATTACATAAGTGTTTAATGAGGAATTACGAAATAGAGCAGTGCAATTACGAATTTCTAGTGGAATGATTTGTAATTTATTATGGTAAGAATAATTTAAATTAATTATTTGGAATTATTTCCATAATAGGAAGCCTGGGTAATTAATTATGTGGTTCCTATAGTGCCCATATTTAACTAGAACTCAAAATTCTATTTCTACTGAAAAAGAAGGAATAATATGGATTTTTCTAGTATTCTAGAAAAATTAGGTCCTCTAGTCATTTTTGGATTAGGAAGAAATCTCTATAAATAGGGATTCTTCTAACCTAGAAAAAAGATGATGATTAGTTTTCTATTGATACTTCCCCACCCAAGTATTGAGAGAGTTCGGATGTGACTTGGGATCATTGTAGAAGACCATAGCAATCTTGTAGATTCGCTTGAAAGTCTGTCTATCTTGGGGATTCGCTTGAAGGTACTCGCTCACGTTTCAAGAGGTAATTCTTGAATTAAATTTCATTATGTTTATGTGTTCTAGCATGATATATGTTTTAGCATAGACGATATTGGTTATCTATTATTCATGTAAGCAATAAGATCTTAGTATACTTCCGCTGTGCATATATATTTTTCAACAATTGGCATCATGAGTCATGCTTGCATCTAAATAGACAAACTATACAATATATGTATATGTGCGATTATACACATGTTTCATGATTTTTAGTTTTGTTAAAATGAAGTGTTAAGTTTTATAATGTATTGTTAGACGCCAGTTGTGACATGAACATGGTGTTGTCTGATATCTTGGAGTTTAATCCTTTTTGTTAATTAAATGAATATACACACAGACAGGGGCGGATTTACGTTAAACGAAGGGGGTTCATTCGAACCCCCTTCGTCGAAAAATTACATTATATATACGTGATTAAATTTTTAATTTATGTGTATATATACACTATTGAACCCCCTGAACGCACAACAAAGGAGTAACTCAGTGGCATTGGGGGTTCAAAAATTCGCTCTACTGTATGGGAGGTTGCGTGTTCGAATCCGGATAGAGGCATTTTATTTTGTTTAAAAAACAATAATGCAATCAAAAAACGATGTTTAGTTCCAAAAAATTAAAATGCTGATTGGAAATTAAGGATTTATTAGTTTAATTCCTAATTATAAAGTCAAATATTAAAAAAAAAATCTTCTTCATTCGACGGTTTTATCCGACCCGTTTATATCTGATTTGACCCGTTTATTTGTGGATATTATTTATGTGATTAATTTTTTTTGAACCCCCTTGATAAAAAACCTCCCTTCGCCACTGCACACAGACACATACACACACAAAAGAAAAGGGGGGGTAGGGGTGGGGTGGGGGTTAAATTTAGATATTGTGTTCGGCGGCAGTGGCGTTAGAAAACAACAAAATAGGGCTTGATCAAGTTGTTTCAAAGAAGCATAACTATACATGTTGACTCCCTGTCTCGGATGGATATACCATAATCCTTAATGTTATAGTAATTCTTAAATAATTTTAATGCCTTGGGTCATAAAACAGAAGCCTAAAATCCTTGATAACTTTAGGATTAACGGTAAAGCATTATGTTCAAGTGTGTTTGATTGGCTGTGATTTGTTTTGGCAATTGAATGGAGATTCCTTATTGTTCAGTTAACACATCATGTAAAATCCTTTTACTGATTCATTCTCTTAGTTGCAATTGACTTATTGTCATTTGTTGTAAGAGTCTAACAAATCAAATGCTTGAAAATAAAAATAATAATAAATCGTCCTTTACGATTTAATTATGTGGCCAGTTTTTCTACGTTGTCTCACGTTATATAAATTTGTATATATTAAGAATTTTATAATGGTAACAAGTTACCATTAAGTGGTTTGTTTATTTGGAATTATTAGAAATTCTTAAGATTTTATTTATGTGAGATTGCAATATATGAATGGAAAATTATCATTAATTAATAAATAGGATTCATGAAAGTGATCTATTTATTTAGTCATTAGAATATCTCAAAATATCATGTATAAGTTGTTCTAAGTGAATACTAGTGGTGAATATTTGTTACTTGATGGAGACTTACCATTAGATACTAATAACACTTAATTAATTCATGAGAAGAGATATTAAAGATTTTCACCGGTTTAAAAGGGTGAAAACGTAATATCTTGAATTCTCAAGTGTATGAATTGAAGGAACAATTTTGACATAAGGAGGTGTTGTGTGTCTTAACTATAGGAAAGACTCAAGTATGTCTTATGCTCATGAGATAATTATTAAAAGAGAATGAAAATTTGAATCATGTTGTTTTAGTCATTAACTATGCCTAAAACGATTAATTTTTTCAAATTTGGTCATAGTTTAGGTGGTCATGAATTTTATGATCTTTGATTGACTTGAAATTTGATGGTTCCAATGAAAATTGTTTAGATGGGTTTAGGTAATTTTCAGATTAAAATTTGGTTTGAATATGATAAAGTCATTCTTTATGTCAATTATGTTTATGTTAAATTTGGAACATGATTGCACATGGTTATTTGACATGAATTGATATGTGATAAGAATGTAGGTCATATTGTTTTAATTTCTAAAGATGCTTGAATCACTTGATTTTAAATTTGGTCATAGCTTTGGAAATAAATATTCTTTACAGACTCCAATTGACCTGAAATTTGGTAAGTTCATTGATAACGGCCTAGTAAGAAGTACTCATTGCTATGTGGTTATATATTTTTTTTTGAGGTCGTTAAAATGATTTTAAAGTTGTTCTTTGGAATTAAAATGTGATTTAGTATGAATGACATCCTTTATATTGGTTTTATTTATGTTATATGTGGTACATGATTACCCATGATGAGTTAACATAAATTGATATATGATAAGGATGTGGATCTATTCATTTTTTTCTTAAATCGTTTGAATCTGAATTTTATCATAGATTTGGAGATAAATATTGTTTTTGAACTCCAATTGATCAGAAATTCGGTAGGTTCATCAGAAACGATCAAATTTAAAATACTCATTGTTATTAGTGATTTGATAATTTGAAATCGTTTAGATGATGTTTTCAGATAATTTTTGTATCTTGAAAAATTAATTTTACCGAAAAATTACTCGACTATGATATAGTGGTGATAGAGTTTGTTCTCTATGGTCTTGATGACTAAATTTTAGTGAAGCATTAAGTTCATGTGTAGGCTTAGACCTTCCTCCATAACGGATGAAATTAATACAAGTCAATTAAAGTTTAATCTCTAGTTTTAATTATCTGTATTGACTCTACTAAACTGAGTAATATTTTATTGGATCAATGGATCTAGGGATAATGATATTCACTTGACTTAAACTAACATATACTTTCCATCTGAGTTGGCTTTTGTTCTAAATTTGTTGAAGTGAATATCTGACACCATATATATATATATATATATTGCATGAGTAGTCATTTTTTCATCAAAATTTAATGTTCAAGATGCATAGATATATATAAGGCGTGTTTTAAATTTCAATATTCAATGTATACATCAACATGCTCTTTCTTTTGGAATTTTAGAATTTCGTTCTTTATTCGTGATTCGTGTATCTATTTCACAAAATGATGATATATGATAAGAATTACTGAGCGGGAAAATCTTAAATTCTATTATGGCCAAACAATGTTTTCAACCAAATTGATCATAGTTTTGAAATTCGAAAAAAAAAAAAACTCCGATTGATCAGAAATTTGGTAGATTCATAAGAACGACATATATAGTAAGAAATTATTTTTTTTGGATCGTTATATGAGTTTTTGGTCATATTTTATTAAATAGTACTGACGTATTAGTTTTATGTATTGGCTTAGACCTTCCTCCCCATCACATGAAATTGATACAAGTCACTATGTATTTAATCGTCTAGTTTTGATAATCTATATTAACTCTCCTAAACTGAGTAATATAAGATTGGATCAATGTAGCTAGAGGATTTTCACTTGACTTAAACTAACAGTAGACTCTCCAACTGAGTTAGGTCTGTATAAGTTTATGGAGTGAATAATCGGTCATTGTACATGTGTATTGCATGAGTAGTTCTCCAATCCCAACGATTGGCTATTGGAGATGCATGTATATATATGTATAAATGAGCCCTGAATTTTGTTATTTGGAATTATTCGAAATATTATGATCTATTTAAAGTATTGTGTCTATATTCTCACTAGACTTTACGTACACACTTAGTACTACTTAAGATTTTCTTTTGGTAGAGATAAGATATTAATTCAAAGAATGCATTGTATATATACATTATGTTAGAAGAAATTATTTTCGATTTCTAACTAGATAAGAGATGAGTATTTAATATATTTATTTGTAACACTCCTATCATTGAGTTTGACAAATATTTTATTTCTTGTGGTATATTTATGCATGATTCTTTTATTAATATTATCTCATATAAATTGAATTTTATTAATCTATCTCATTAGAGAAAGTATCTTTTAAATTGAATGAAACTTATTGTACACTAGCGTCTAAGTTATTTATTTTGAATAGAACTTAGAGGTTGGTTAATGGATGGACATAATGGTTCATTAAAAGTGAATTTCTACCAACATGTGAGTTCTATTTAGAAGGAAAAATAACTAAGAGACTTTTCCTCTTAAAAAGGAAAAGGTGGTAGTGATAAGTTAGAATTATTCTATCTTGATTTGTGAGGTAAACGAACATTCGGGCAAGAGGTAACTTTGAGTATTCTAAGATTTTCACAAACTATTACTCATGATATGAATATACATTTTTTGATGCTTTGGTAATCTGAATATCTTGATAAACTGATCAAAATATTTAAGATAAACTAATATAACATCATGAAAAATATATGAAATTACTGCAATCTGATTATAGTAATGTAAACCTCTTTGCAGAGCTCATGAGTCACTTATCTTATAGAATAATTGCATTTCAATTGTCTACACCATACGCTCTATAATAGATTGGTGTAGAAGAGAAAAGAAGTAGACTCTTATGAAGATGATACGATTAATTATTGACTTATTATCAGTTATTTTGCTTCTTTTGGGATATGTTCTAATAAAATACATATCACATTCTGAATTCAATTTCTTTCAAATAAGTACCTTGAAAAACTATAGAACTAGTTGGATTTGACGTAAGTCTAATCTGTGACATGTTCAGATAAAGGATTGTCCAGCACATGTGCTGAGTGGGAGAATAACAAAATTAGAATTAAGAACAGAATGTGTGTGTTAATTGAATATCCTAACGACTGAAAGAGGATTTATTATAGTGTCCTAAAGTAAATAAGGCAATTGTTAACAATACTGTCTGCTTTCTAGAAAAGGGTCATTTAATAAATCATGTTCCTAGAAGTAAACTAGTCTTACAGGAATTGAACAAATAAATAACAAATAATTCAATTATATCTAGTAATGGGAGTGACGTTGAGCATATTAAAATAACACTTCATGAAAAGTTGTTAATATTTCAATATCAAAAGATTTTGAAGAAAATATTAAAACTCAAGAACATGAAAGTATGACTTTAATAGTAGTACTTAGTCGTAGTGGAAAAATCATAACGAACATTGATTAGTTTTGTGTGCTTGAGAGAACTTTTATGATAGAGCTCCTAAAAAGAAGTACACTCTTGAAAGGTTTCATTATAAGGTCTCTCAAGATCTAGTACAAAATCGATTTATTACGACGAAACACTACTAGACAAAATTGCATGAGAAAATAGCTTGGTAAATTGTCTTTCGATAAGAAATAAAGGATGCATGTGAAAGTTGTAAATGCATAGTTAAGAGTCTAAGTGGGAGATTGTTAGGGTATGAACTATTAATCATGTGTTTATACATAGTATTCTAAGAATTTCAAGATTAAATATCTAAGTGGGAGATTGTTAGGGTATATACTATTAACCATGCATTTAGATATAGTACATTATAACAATTGTGCTGGTTAAAAGTCTAAGTGGGAGATTATTGGGATTTATACTATTAACCATATGTTAAGAAATAATATTTATTAGAGAATAAATATTTTCTCAATTTCAATAGATCATATATTCGTTTATGGTGTCTATTTACTTATATAGTAGATGATTAAGTGTGTAGAGTTTTAGGTTTTACACAGAGGATTAAATCATCGGTTCTTATAAGTATATAGTTTTTGGTTCACAATCTAGGATGAAAATTGGACATGCCATCGGGTATGATTGTAGCACAAGATTATATGTAATTTATCCTGATTATGGGAACGGTATAGCTTCAACTTCTTGTGCTAGTACATTTTGTATGTATTGAACGGGACCGAGTAGAGATAGTTGTTTTAGAGTGACTGATAAAAACATATTCTCTAAACTATTAAATGTACTTATATTCTTAATACTGATATAACTATTATGATATGTATATATTAATTATCGTTTTGATTTATTAAAAGGTGAGATTCTGAGATGGGTCAATATGCCTCGTAAGTTGGATGATAATAATATATATTGGTGAAATAATAAGTGAGTTGATAGAATCCATGTCTCCTTATAGAAATTGATTGATATGCCTTTTTGAGAAACTTATAAGTTTTCATCGTGTCAAATCTTGCAAGTGAATTTATGAATCCGACACATGAAATAAGTTAAGTAGTGCTCTAAAAGAAATTAATCATTAAATTAAATTCATCAGTAATTTAATTTATTGATTAGTATCTGAAATCTTAACATGGAGATTAAATAAGTATTTAATGGGGAATTACGTAATAGAGGAGTGCAGTTACGAATTTCTAGTGGAATGATTTGTAATTTATTATGGTAAGAATAATTCAAATTAATTATTTGGAATTATTTTCATAATAGGAAGCCTCGGTAATTAATTATGTGGTCCCTATAGTGCCCATATTTAACTAGAACTCAGAATTCTATTTCTATGGGAAAAGGAGGAATAATATGGATTTTTCTAGTCCTTTTTGAGTTAGGAGGAAATCTCTATAAATAGGGATGCTCCTAACCTAGAAAAAAGATAATGATTAATTTTCTATTCGATACTTCCCCACCCAACTATTGAGAGAGTTCAGATGTGACTTGGGATCACTGTAGAAGACCATAGCTATCTTGTAGATTCGCTTGAAAGTCTGTCTATCTTGGAGATTCTCTTGAACGTACTCGCTCACGCTTCAAGAGGTAATTCTTGAATTAAATTTTATTATGTTTATGTGTTCTAGCATGATATATGTTTTAGCATAGACGATATTGGTTATCTATTATTCATGTAAGCAATAAGATCTTAATATGCTTCCACTGTGCATATATGTTTTCTAACACTTATAAGGATTCATTATCAATTTGAGGCATACAAAACTCAATTTTCATCATTTTTTTTCAGCAAAGCACGCATGCGGTAGAAAGTTCATAACTTGTTGTAGAAATATTGAAATCATGATCTGTTTGATGTTTCAGAAACTAGACTCCTAGGGATACGACATATACGAAATTCAAAACGAAAACCCTTCAGAATTGGCGTTAATTAATTTTTAAAGTTTGCTACCAGATCTATCTTTTTTTTTTGTATAGCTCTATGCAGTTCTACCAAAACGTCTCTATCATGGTGTAGGAGATTTTGAATGACGAGCGACTTTGTTTTTATAGAAACTAGACATCAAAGTCTACAACATATCCAAAAATCAAGGTAAAACTCTTCATGAATTGATGAGAATTATTTTTCGACGTTGGTCTTCAATTCTATCGTTATTGTTTTGCAGATTTGTAGAGTCTCACCAAAACATTTGTATCTTGGCGTAGGAGAGATCGAATGGAGAGAGACTTGATTCTATAGAAAATAGACTCTTAAGTCTTCATGTGTTTACTTCTCTACATCTTTACTGAAGAGCCGCATATTGATTTTTGTATTGATTGATAATTTTTTTACTACATGGAGAGATAACAAAAAATGTTAAGCCAATAGGACCATATTCATCATGACAAGTGCGACAGAATATGCCATAATTTTCATCATGCCTATTTGAAGCTTCGTACAATTGTCACCGTGAGACACATCATTCATCATGACGAGAGTGTGAGGATATACCATAATTTTCACGATGCCGATTTGAAGCTTCGTGCAATTGGCACCATGAGACACATCATTCATCATAACGAGTGCGAGAACATATGCCCTAATTTCACCACGACGATTCAAAGTTTTGTGCAATTGTCACCGTGAGACACATCATTCATCATGACGAGCGTGAGAGCATATGCCATAATTTTCACCATGCCGATTTCAAGCTTCGTGCAATTGACACCGTGGGAAACATCATTCATCATGACGAGTACGAGAATATATGCCATAATTTCTATCACGCCGATTCGAAACTTCGTGCAATTGGCACCGTGAGACACATTATTCACCATGAAAAGCGCGAGAGCATATGCCATAATTTTTACTATGCTTTTGAAGCTTCGTACAATTGGCACCGTGAGACACATCACTTTCCTTTTTTTTTGCAGGTTTATGATGGACTGCAAAAAGTCTCAGTATCATAGCAAAAAAAGTGAAGTATAATATATAATTGGCGAGGAACCACTTCATGCATCTTCATTTTTAGTTTTAACTTTGATAACGAACCACACTTTGTGCCTTTTCTTTTACAATTGCGGCTTTAGAAATGAATTACTTTTCGTATATCTTCTTCTAAAATTGCGGCTTTGATGATGAATCATATGTGGATCATCTTATTTTAGAGTTGTGGCTTTGATGACGAACCAAACATGAGATATATTTGGCGCCTTTTCTTTTGCAATTGCGACTTTGACGACGAACCACACTTGATATTTCTTCTTTCGTAGCTTCAACTTTGATGACAAACCATATTTGATGCCTTTTCTTTTGCAATTGCGGCTTTAGAAATGACCACACTTAGTACATTTTCTTCTACAATTCCGGTGTGACTCATCTACTTTTAGAGTCGTGGCTTTGATAAAGAACCACACATGAAGTATCTTCTTATTTTATCTTTTATTTTGTAGTTGCGACTTGACGACGAACTACACTTGACATATCTTCTTTTGTTGTTTCAACTTTGATGACGAACCAATCTTGGTGCCTCTTCTTTGGAGGATCATGTAGAGAATTTCTTCAAGTCATACGCAGAGTATGATACTTTAAGATCATCAAAGATAACTAAAGAATCACATGAAATGGCCCTCTCTGATGTGCAACTCCGTCTTGATGGTGCAAAGTTGGCACATGAAAAGTTGGATATATCCATGGAGAAACTTCAAGCAACTCTAGCAGATGTGGAGAAAGACTTAAAAGTCTTATCTTCCAAGAAAAAGAAGGTCACCGAGCTCATTAACAAGTATCAAGAGAAGTAGTCCAAAGGTCAAGATAATGTCACCACTACGGAGGGCGAGATTTATACCATTGAGACAAATAATGTGATGTCTAACGACGAGGTTGAGAAACTAGCCTAGCTAGAAGGGGCGATTAAGGAAATCCGCCAAGAAATCATAAGGTTCAAACTTTTTCCGTAGTTAGATTTTTTATTTATTTGCTTAGGATTTACTTACTCACTCATTATGGTGTAGTGGTTCTTTTTTTTTTGTTAAGCAATAAAATGGTGAAAAATTTTCCTCTCATGAATTTTGAATTTTTGATTAGTTCTTTCCACGAGCTCCCTTTCTTTTTTTGTAAAAAAGGACTGCATATGCTAGTGTTTATTTGAGGATTGCAACAAAATGTTACTTTTTTCAGCTTTCTTCAACTTTGCGCACATGAGGAAGAAAATTCATAACCTGAAGTAGGAGCAGTTTTTCGTTGGAAAGAAAACTTAGAGATCTTCAATCTGTATAAAAATCAAATCCATGGAATTATGGTTTAGTACATATTTGAGTTTGAAGTTGACTCGAAATCTGCGTGCTTGAATCTTCAGCTTTCTTCAGCTTTGCGCACATGTGGGAGAAAATTCATAACGTGGAGTAGGACTGCAGGAGCATCGGAATAATGAGATTCTTTTTTTGTTGGAAAGATAACTTAGAGATCTTCAATTTGTATAAAAATCACATTCATGGGATTTATGGTTTAGTACAGATTTGAGTTCAAAGTTGGCTCAAAATTTGTGTGCTTGAATCTTCAGCTTTGCGCACATGTGGAAGAAAGTTCATAACGTGGAGTAGGAGCATCGGATTAATGAGCTTCTTTTTTTGTTGGAAAGATAACTTAGAGATCTTATACTTTGCGTGTTTGCGCCGCGTTTTAAGTCATTTTCTAGCTACCTGATTTTTAAAGAGCTATGTGATTATCATGCAAGTCCGCCAACCCCCCCCCCTTTTTTTTTACTCATTTAACTGAACTTAGAGTGATTACTCAAGCACCTACGTACCTCGGTAAAGAGGATCAAGTCATATCGTAGTTCACGAGGATGAGTTTTTTTTTTGGAAGCCGTACACATTTTATACTCTTGCGGACCAGGAGTAACATGCAGTTTATGCTCATACCTTAAGGAGCGTAGACGACTTTCATGGGAAGTATTGCTTCAAAAACTTGGCGTTGATGGGAACAACTCTCACACCGTCTTGGTCTACAATTT
>JAJJBR010000946.1:0-19861 GCA_022817965.1 Solanum lycopersicoides
CCTAGAAGTTGCCCATGTGACTGATAACTCCCATGTTTGAGGGATGTGTCACTTTAAGGGATTCCCATGAGGAGCGGCCCATATTACCAAATGGTATAAATAGGGATATCTACCTCTTAGTTCTTGAACTATGTTGCCACCATAGGATACTAGCTAGTGGATCCACATAGATAGCTATGTTCACGTTATGTTCTACCTTGGCCGGTAGACCACCTTCCATCGGTGTAAGGTTTCATGACACCGGATTCCACATTCGATTATGTGGTCTATGTCGGCTAAGGCAAATGTTCCCTAAACTAAAAATGAATGAATAAGATATAGACTAATCAAAGTAACTTGAGAGGTTGGCTATAGCTTAGGTAGGGGTATGGGACTCTACCTACGCCTTGCACTAGTTTGCCTTCATAGGAACTTTGAGAGGTCAATATTATACATGTAAAGCGATGGTATGATGTAAATGGTTTGTATGTTGAGTAACATGCTTATGAATATAATGTTGTTGTCTTTGCTTGAAGAAGGATGTATCATGACATGAAGAGTATGTTGGTAAGTAAATTGCTAATTGTGGTCTTGGTAGGTTACTTGATTGAGTAGGAGATATGGTAATTTTACTTGATCATTGCACTTGTGACTTATTGAAGGTTATCATTAGTATACTTTGCTTTGCTATGGTTTAATTGCATATGTAGTCTATTATGTTTTCATAAATGTCCCTTTTTAAATATATTTGATTGGTAATTGTATATGAGATTCCATACTTAGTACATGTGGAGTACTAATCCCTTTTCTTTCCCTTTTCCAAAACATTTTAGGTTCGGGTCGTTGAGCTTGATCCAAATTGCTAGGAAGGAAGACTTGGGTATTTTGCCATCCAAGTGGTAGGTCCTCACTCTCTCGAGGACGTGGCCAACATCTCTCTTTTAATATGTGTAGTTACTGTGATTCTATGTTGACTCTGTTATTCTCTTGAGATGATGTAGTAGACAGCCTATATGCGGCTTCTTTCATTTGATGTAGGGCTATGCCCAAGACTTATTGTAATCGATAGATGGTTTATGAGATGAGACGGTTTTATGACTATTATTTTCTAAATATATAAGTGTATGAAATAAAAGTAGAAGACTAAGTAATATTCGTATATGAACAAGTCTATGTATACTTGATATATATAAATATGTGTATGTAGAGGTCTATGTAAACCTCCGAGTAGTTTTAGATAAAAAGTTCTTAATTCTTTCTGATTTTTAGTCGATGAATGCTATGACGAAGCTAAGGGGCTGGTCTTAGTCCTCCGAGAGGACGATGACGCCGGTTACGTCTGGGGGGTAAACCCGGATGTGACAGTTATAACCTACTAAGTCAAGGTTTCATACTCATTCACGTATCAAGCAAGGGACATATGTCTACCTAAACAAGACACACTTCATTTTACCTTATCACATATAGCATATTTTCCAAGTAGCACATAGGAAAAACAAAGTCATCTTTAGGTCACCCTATACACTAATATAGAATAATTAACATAACTATCACAAGACTCACATAGACAATTAGGACAAATCATGCATCAACCCTACGACTACACACATAAGGACATAGTCATAGTCTAACATGATCACCTAATAACATCAATAGAAAAACACATACTCTCACATTACTAACATGTAGATAGATATGATCATACTTCACACAAATAAACTACACAAACCATCATAATATACCAAGTAGTGCCGACAAGGCCATGATCATAATTATATAAGAAGTAGTGCCGACAAGACCATGATCATCAAAATACATAAAGTAACACCGACGAGGCCACATAATTCATAATTATAACATATAACATCGCAACCATTAGTGGACTATATAATTCATAACATAAATCAAGACCTAATTTACATAATATAATGAGAATTAGGGCATCTTAACACCAATCCATTTTCACCACTTCAATCCATAGCTAAATCATCCAATAAAATACTAAAAGGCCCTTACCCATATCCATGATCATCAATTCAATACAAAAATCATACTACTCAATGAATCTAAATCAATTCAATATAAATTAATCAATCTTAGACAACCTATACATCAATCCAATACAATTACTATATCATTCAATAGTCCAAAGAAAACTACACTAGAATTCATAAGCATTGAGACTTGGTCATAACACCCATAATATAGCCAATTTGAAGAGTTTATGTTTTGCATGGGTTAATGAAGATTTTCGGTTAAAATCATCAAAATAACATCAATTCAATCAATAATCAATGATTCAAAATGTTTTATGCAAGAACCCAAGGCTAGATCACAAGTTAGAAAACTATCTTTTGAGAAAGTCTTAAAAAATTACTTTGAAGATTGGATACTTGATTTAAAGAGTTTCAAGGATAAAAACATACCTTAAATGATGTTAATCAACGAAAATTGATATAAATTGGTGGATAAATCAATCTTCTAGCTTCAATCTCCCTTCAAGTTTCAATGTAGTTCTAGAGAGCTCTTTAGATGTTTTGGGTTTTGATTTTAGAAAAATGAATTCATTTAGGTAGTTAGGACTTATAAACCCACTTAAAATACCTAAAATATCCTTAGGAAACCTCCTAAACAGTTATTTGGACGTGGAGTGAATTTACCAATTCACCCTTAGACTTTACAGTGAACTGCGTGCAGGTGTAGACCCAAACCATGCCTGCCCATCGACGGGGCGTTGGTCCAATGATGGGCCATCCTGGATAGACATCGTTTGGATCAGAGGCTTGAATTTAGGATATTAATCAACCTACGATAAGTCTTGAACCTCTCCCACCATCGACCAGCGTACTGGCCGTGGATTGCCTTAGTCGTTTGGGCTGGTGTAGACATGCTTAGGCTCTTGTGAATTGTAATTCCTCAAGGACCCTTGGTTGGTCCTTGGGGACTTTTTCCCGGACATTTCCAACTCGAATATGAACATATACAATCTTACGACCTCTCATATCAATTTCATCCAAAGTGAACACATAAAACTCGACGAAAGATGCTAAGACACACAAGGTCGTTTCAAGGCAAACCTTTTGAACGTCATGGATGTTCTGGGACGTTTGACCTACAAACTTCATGAAACTTAACACACTGCTTATAAACACTATAATTACTCATATAAGTACCTTATAAGCTTATGAAACACACAGAAACACATAAAAACACATAAGGCATATAGGTGACTTAGTCATCAAACGTCTTGGTCGTCCCTTGACGTTTGACTTCCAATTCATATAAATATTTGACCACTGCCTCATTACCACATTATAAACCATTTTAGGACCTTATAACCTCATGACAAACATGTTAAGCTCTAGTTCACCTAAGTCGTTTTAGAGATGTCACAGCTCTATAATGTTAAATATGATTAGGACTACTTATGATGCCATGTTATATGAAGTTGGACATTGCTTTTGATTCTTATTGGGTTTAATTGGTTGGGTGAGGTTATGGGACTTCACTTGATCGTGGAACTTGTAAGCTTGGTTATGGGTTATGGGTAATGGTCTTGAATATGTTGTAATGTTATGAACTCTTATACATGCTTTGTTGTAGTATGACATTATGTTGAAGTTAAATGGAAATATGCTTAAATATGCTACTACACAAGTTGACTTGACTTTACTTGGAGATGTTGGTCTTGTATTGTATATGGTCTTGTCTTGATGAATTTGTGCTCATTGGTTCATATGTGTTATTTACATTGCATAAAGGCTTTTCAAAGTAAATTAGCATGTTTTGAACAAATGTCCCTTTAATCATTATTTTAATGTTTTATGTACACATGTTCCATACTTAGTACAAGTAGTGTACTAAAATATATTTCTATGTTTTCTACAAATATGTAGGTTCCAGCCATTGAGGTCCTAGAAGACCAATTGAAGAAGACTTGGACTCTTTTCTCCAGTGTTAGTAGGTCCTCATTTTCGGGAATCCTAACTATTTCTATATTCTAGCTTTGAAGTTATATTGTCATAAAGAAATTGTTCTTTCCTTTATTATTTGGATATTGATGTAATCCTATATTGGCATGTTGACTTTGTATTGGCTATGTCCAAGATTTTTCCTCGTTTAGATGGTTCAATATGAGACAAAGTATTAGACGAATTTCTGTGTTTTGATTATGTAATATAAATGAGAAGCCTATGTATGTTGCATATGCGTGGAGTCTAAGTAAACTCCAAATGTAGTATCGAGAGGTTAGTTAAACCTCACTATATAGTTATACATGAAAAGTTTTAATTTTCCGCACTTTTTAACCTATGAAATGTAATTATGAATACTAAGAGGATAGTCTTAGTCCTCTCCGAGGATGATAGTCCTCTACGAGGATGAAGACATCGGTTACGTCTAGGGGGTGCTCCCCGGTTGTGACACCCTCTTAATCAAGTAAACTAGAAAAGATATCATAAGTAATTCCTTGCTTCATTACCATAACATCATGTGTAGTCATCATCATACCTAAAAATCTAGACCAGTGTCCGGTTCATCAATGAAACCAAGATCATATAAGAACAACATAATATAGGACCAACATATATACGTTTCATGATATCATAAGTACATATGAAAAACCTCCTAGGACTTCCCTCAAGGCCAAATTATGCAACGCATGGGTAATATCCCATACCCTTATCCGTACTCAGTAGTACCCTTTAAGTCACCCTAGTTAGTGTTCATCTTTATTTCATTCATTGATTTTACTTTCGGGAACAACCACCTTATCCGAAAATAGACTATGTGAGCTAAACATGGAATCTGGTGTCATGAAACCCTAGACCGAAAGAAGGTTCTCTACTTGCGAAGCTAGAACCATAACATGAACATAGCATTCTAGGTGGATCCACTAGCTAGTATTCCTATGGGGTAACATTGTTAAGAAACTAGGAGTTATACTAGAACCCTATTTATGCACATTGAATTGCAGTCTCCATATCATTAGAACCATTGTGAACCTACCTTCCCAGTTGGGAAGGGACACATCTCATATCTAGTTCGCTTGATGCTAAGCTAAAGTCCCTTTTTGAAATGCCTTTAAGTCAATATTAATAATCAAACTTAATATTGGCCATATGAGACTAACCCCTTATATAAACATATCATTAGCTCATTAGGTATAGGATGATAAATTCCTTTCATAATAAACCATCATTACTGAGATCAACACATCATAGTCATATCATATAAGACACACAAGAGAATTACCTTCACCCTTGTATCATCATACCCTTACCATTATTTCACATTCAACATATTCATAAAATGCCATGATAATCATGATATCATCATCTTCCTATTCAATTCACATAATCATACTCCAATTGAATACCATCATCAAGAATAGACCAACATAATTGAAGTAGAGAACTCATAATCATAGAAGTCTTACCAAATAGTTTCGAAAGCCTCCATCAAGATCTTATCTAAATTAATCACAATTATCCAATAATAAAATCACCAACATTATCATATAGTGAATTATATTAAAACATTATCAATTACAACAACTCTAATCATCTACAAGTCCAATTCACAACTAGGGTTAGCGAAAAGGGTTCAATCTTGAGTCTTTCATAAAACTAGGTCAAAGACTAAGAACTACAAAAACTAAACAATAAAAAATCTAATATATCAAAATTTATCAAGGGAGTTCAACAACCTATCAATTTGAAAGACAATTTACGAAATTAGATCAAAACCCATGTTTTTTACATCTTTAGAAACCAATTTTTAAGAGCATCTCGGGGAAAGAGATCCCAAGAGTGAAAAGCTTCCATACCTTACTAATCCTTGAAGATTTATGGAAGCAAACTTGAGTCTTAAATCCCTAATCCAGATTGAACCTTGGTCTTCAATGGTGGGTCTTTAGAGTAGAGAGAGAAACTAGAGAGAAGAGAGAGTGGTTTTTGGTTTCAATTGGGGAATTTATTTGGGTGAGTAAATATGACTTAAAACTGATCTAAATCCAATATACATTATACCTTAAATTACCCAAAGACACCTCACTCAATTGGGTCTATTCGTGAAGTCAAATTGTCTTAAAAACGACACGGTCAAATCTATAACATTGATGCGCGTCGCGGGGGCACTTCCAAATCCTTTTTCTCAAATATGTTTTGAGGCAGTAAGCCTCGTAAAGGCCCCGCTTTACAAGGCCTTTTTTGCCTACCAAATTCTTGTAGTGCGATGCGTCATGGCCATTATATCTTGGCTGTTTTCAGGATGCTTTTGCAGCCTCTATGCCAATTTTGTGTCCTGCTCAAGGACCTTTTGGGTGGTCCATGGGGAGTCGTTACTGAACGTTTGAACTCTACAAACATTATTTTACCTATTTAAATTCTTTTTACAAGTTTTAGACCTTATATGACACTCCCAAACCTTCACAAAACTTAAGGACGTCTATTAGTTCAATTTTGCCAATTTCCGGATGTCAAGGTCTTTCTTTGACATTTTGATTTTCATGTTTCCTCTTCAGGCTGAATACAATATTTTAGGCTTAGAAATACTATTTTAACGCTTAGTTAATCATGTGAGGCTCTAGCTAAGTCATGTAACTTACGGAGTGTTACATTATCCCCCCTTTAGAAATATTCGTCCCCGAATGACACTTTAACCTTTTTATAGGGAGAGGAAAGACTCAATACTAGAAATCCAACCAATCAACAACAACATGCAATATATTCATGAGTCACAACTCATAGGAGTACTTCATAACCCTCTTCAACACATAAACATGACATTACACATAGCAACTAGATTCACAATTTATTACATATAATAGCTCAACATTTCATAATATATAATGAGGAACTACCTTCTCGGTATCAACATGACCTCAACATGAACACAAAGAGTTACCATGAAAGTTCTTCTTCTCAAGAAAATTTCAAAGCACTACAATCTCAAGAAGGCAATTATACATATTTCATATAATTGCAAGTAGAACATAAGGGAACATTTTCATGAAAACTCACTTTAGCGTGAACATTTGCCAAGTTATGCACATACTAAGAAAATCAAGTCGAATTTCACATTATTCATAAAAAAATTTAAGAGGAACTACTAACCTCAAAGAGGAAAAAGATGATGATAGCGGGACTTCATGTCGGTCTCGGCCTCCCATGTTGCACCCTCAACTAGATGGTTTCTCCATAAAACTTCTATGGATTCCACCTCTTTGTTCCTCAACTTTTTGACTTGACGATATAGGATTTCAACCGGAACCTCTTCACAAAAATGGTCACCATTCACCCTATGACACCTCTAAAATGACTTAGGTGAACTAGATCCTAAAATGGTTGTCATGAGGTTCTAAGGTCTTAAAATGGTTCATAATGTTGTTATGAGGCAGTTTCAAAGAGTTTAGGTGTATTGGAAGTCAAACGTCAAGGGACAACCAAGACGTTAGACGATTAAGTCACCAATGTGCCTCATATGTGTTTTTATGTGTTTATATATGATTAATGAGCTTATGAGGTCCTTATATGAGTTATTATAGTGTATATAGGCAGTGTTTTTAGTTTCACTAAGTGTGGCGGTCGAACATCCAAGAACGTACATGACGTTTGAAAGGTTTGCCTTGAAATGACCTCATGTGTCTTGGCATGTTTCATCGAGTTTTATGTGTTCGTTTTGGATAAAATAAATATGGGAGGTCCTAAACTCGTATACAATCATAAATGAGCTGTAAAAATCCGTGCAAAAGTCCCCAAGGACCAACTAAGGGTCCTTGAGGAAGGACCCATGTTGGTGGCCAAGACTTCCAAAAGTAGTCCCTCCTACGGATGTCAAACGACGGTCAGTGGCCTACTCGACGCCCCGTAGGTGGAGCGAATGATACTTATTCTAGGGATCTTTATCTCCCATTTTCAAGGCTCCATCCCAAACGACGGCCAGCCAGGACAGTCCGTTTGTGAACAAACAGTCCGTTGGTGGCCATGTCGTTGATGTGTGTGCAATTCGTTTGTTGCACGGTAAAGTGAAGGACTGAATTGGTAAATTCACCCAACGTCCAAATAAGAGTTTGGGTGGTTACAAAGGGGTATTTTGGGTATTTTTAATAGATTTATAAGTCCTAAACACTTAGATAAATTCATTCTTCAAAATCAAAAACCAAACTTCTCTTAGAAATTCTCTAGAAGTCCGTTGGAACCAAAACTCAAGGAAGGGCTTGGATAGGAAACTTTATTGATGATTATTCATCAAACTAGTGTATTAAAATCAGTAAGGTGTGGTTCCTTCATCTTTGAAACTCTCTTCATCAAGGATTCAATCTTCAAAGTTGTTTTCAAAGACTTCCTCAAAAGATGAATTTCTATCTTATTATCTAGCCATGAGTTATTGCATAAAACATTTTGAATCATTGATTTATGATTGAAATAAGATGATTTAAAATTAAATTCTTCATGAACCCATTCAAAACATAAGCTCTTCAAATTGGCTATATTTTGGATGTTATGATCTTGCTTTAATGCTTATGATTTACAGTGTAGTTTTTCATGGGCTATTGAATGATGTAAGAATTGTATTGAGTTAATGTATAGGCTCTCTTAGATTGATAAACCTATATTGAATTGACTTAGATTCATTGAGTATTGTGATTTATGTATTGAATTGATGATCATGGCCATGGGTAAGGGCCTATTGGTATTGTATTGGATGATTTAGCTATGGATTGAAGTAGTGAGAATGGATTGTTGGTACGCTGCGCTAATTCTATTTATTTATGTAATGTAGTTCTTGAATTATTTTTTTATTGGAATGGTCCACTTATGGTGGCGGTGCTATGTGTTACAATTATGAATTATGTGGCCTCATCGACGTTACCTTATGTATTATGCTGACCATTGCCTTTTCGGCACAAGTTGAAGTATTATTATGATTTGTGTAGTTGATTATGTGAAGTATGATCATATCTACCTACATGTTAATAATGTGAAAGTATTTGGTTCTTCTATTTATATTATTAGGTGATCATGTTAGACTATGACTATGGCATTGTGTGTGTAGTCTTAGAGTTGATGCATGATTCTTCCTAATTGGTTATTGAGTCTTATGATGACTATATTGATGTTTCTATAGTAGTGTATAGGGTGACCTAAAGTGACTTGGTTGTTCTTATGTCCTACTTGGAAGATGTGCTATATGTGATAAGGTAAAGTGAAGTGTGTCCTGTTTAGGTAGACTTAAGTCTCTCTTCTTGATGCATGAATTATATGTGAATATGAGATGTCTTGACTTAGGATTCTAAAGCCTTTTTGTTTTGTATGTATGAATGATATGTGGCCTTGAACATAGTGAGAAGGTCAACTTATGTGGAACCTTTGAGAAAGAAGGTTAAGATAAGCTTAAAGTCGAAAGCCGTAATGGTATCCTTCTTATCTGAGTGATGGAATTAGGAATGGTTCGATGAAACGGCATGAAATAATTCTTAGAAAAGTCATTAATCTATCCTCTTCCCGTTGTAAGGCAGCCCTAGGGGAACTTTTGGTAGTGGTGAATGTGATTGAGTTATGAACTATATATGGAACCCCTTCGTATGATACTTTATGTGAATAACTCAATGAGAACAAATGCTAGAATCGAGTGAGTATGGTATGGGAAGTTTCTATATATAAGATGACATTAGAGAACAAATAAACCCTTCATATTTGTTAACCATGTGCCTACATGGGATGTGTCCAAGTCCTACCATTGGCAAGTAAAACACCCTTATTGAAGTAGGTTACAAATTAGAATCCATGTTTAGATATCATGGTCTATGTCGGTTATTGCCTATTGTCATCATATGGGATACCTACTAGTGTTTGAGAAGTTTATGAAGTTTAGGTGGTGGTATGGGACGCTACCTAGACATTGCACCCTTAGGCGTTGAACATGTTAGTTAGTGAGTCCCTAGGTCTTCTCCAAGATAATTAATTGAATTTCTTATGTGATGAATGTCTCTTAATGAACTAAATGAAGTAATGACTTAATTTATTAAGTACGTAAATGAATGAGTACCTAGTCTAGAGTAACTTTAAGGCTTTCCTAGTTAAAGAGTGAAGGGAGCATACATGATGATCTCTTCATGTCTTATCTAGGGAAGTCTTAAGAATGACTCTAGTTAGGGAAGTTGGTTGATAAGTTAGGCATGATCTTAACCTAGGAAGTCTTAAGGATTATTTAGGTAACCTTGAAAAGGGTGTATGGGCGTTCTCCTCTAGGATTACTTAAGTAAGTCTTTTGATAACCTTGTTGAGGAAAATGTCATATTACTTGTTATGTGTTTTGGTGTATTGTAAGTGTATTCGTCTCATTATAAGTAGTCCAGAGGATCATTTTCTTGTTCATAGAGTGGGTGTATGGGAGGTCTATCTTTGTCTTACTTAAGTGAGTCTTAGGATAGCTTTTATGATAAGGTTGTATGTTAGAAAGGGTTCACTGTGAAGTTAAAGAACTTCACAGTAATATTGGGCTTAATTCATTGTAACAGTGAGATGGTTCACTGTAATGTTCTTAAAATGTGATGAATGTTCTATGTGATTTCTTATGTGTTTCTAAGATGTTAAATGTTGTTCTTATACTTATACTATGATGTTTTAATCAAAAAGAGCATATTTCCATTAAATTCCCTTTATCATGATTTTTATGTATTATGTCATACTTAGTACATGTGTTTGTACTAATTCCATATTTTATCTATCTCTAAACTGATTCATAGGTAAAGGTGTTTATTGGGAGGGAAGCTTGGATTATAGGATCTTTCAAGCAAGTCGAAGTATGTCCTCATTTGACTAGAGGGCATATATATCTTTTGATTTCTTTATATTGAAGTATTGTAATAGACTTAGTAGTATTGTATTTCGATTGTATGGCCGTGTCCCAAGTATATTTCGAGTCTAAGATTTGATGAGATCAGACTTAGTATTTCCTTTGATTTTATATGAAATATATTTTAAAAGACTATTCGAATGTTTGTGAAAAGTTTTATTTCCACACTACTTTTTATATATGTATATGTGATGAATGATGCGAAAGGGCTTGTACAAGACCTCCGAGAGGTCAAGTACACCTGTTGCACTCTGAGAGTACCATATCATCTAGGGTATTCTCTCGGGATGTGACAGCTTGGTTGTATAAAACCCTTGTCAAGAAAATCCTTGAGTTGAGCCTTAAACTCTTTCAATTCGGCCGGAGCCATCCGATAAGGTGGAATTGAAATGGGTTTCGTATCCGGCATTAAGTCTATACAGAAGTCTATTTCTCGTTTAGGAGGAATTTTGGGAAAGTTATTAGGAAAGACTTCCAGAAATTCCCTCATAATGGGGAACAAATCAATAGTAGAAATCTCGTATTCTAGATCTTTAACCCTCACCACATGGTAGAGACACCCCTTGGAAATCATCCTACAAGCCTTTAGACACGAAATGATTCGACCTCTAGGTTTTAAGTTTCCCCCTTTCCACTCTAGAATGGGGTCATATGGAATATTGAACTTAACTACCCTTGTTCCATAATCTACGAAAGCAAAACAAGCATGCAACCAATCCATTCTCAAAATGATATCAAAATAAAACATGTCAAGTTCCACCAAATCAACAAAAATAACCCTATTGGAAAACATTATAGGAAATTTCCTATGTTCCCTTTTCGCAACCACAAAATTACCCACGGAGGTAGACACCAAAAAAGGTTCATTTAGGATATCGGGAAGCACATTAAATTTTCTAGCTACAAAAAGAGTAACAAATGACAAGGTAGTACCGGGATCAAGTAAAGCATATACATAGTAGAAAAGACTTGTAACATACCGGTCACCACATCGGCAGAACTTTCATGTTCACCCCTAGCCTTGAGTGCATTAAAATTGTTCCTCTTAGGAACTTCAGAGCTAGGACATCTTGTTTGAGCTTTGATAATCCAGTTATCTTGACCCCTTACATTAGGACAATCCCTCAACTTATGGACACTCTTTCCACACCCAAAGGAATTATCTGTGCCAACTAGACATTCACCCACATTCTTCTTACCACACTTTCTACAAGTAGGTTTCACACTTGGTCAATCAACACCTCTTCCCTTTTGGGACCTAGTGTTAGACACCCTATAATTTCGAGCCTTGGAAAACTTATAAGGAACTTTGTTGGAGAACCTCTTTTTGAACCTATGCTTGTCTTGAATGTCAAGCCTACTCTTAGAATTCCCTTATTCATAAGACCTTGCTCTCTTAGCATCCCTACTCATCTTTCTTAGCCGACTCTCCTAAACTTGTTGAGCATGCACCATTAACCGAGAAAGATCCATGTTGTCATGAATCATTTTCTCACGACATTCTTCCTCAAGATCTTCGGACACGCCCGTCACATAACAACTCATTCATCCCTCGCATTAGAAACAAAAGAGAAAGCATACTTGGAAAACTTGATGAATTTCAAAGAGTATTCCTTGACACTCATGCCTTGTTGATGAAGGTTGGAGAACTCTTCTACTTTAGCCTCCCTTTCCTCGCTTGGGAAGAACCTATCGGGAAAGTCCCTCCTAAAGATCCGCCAAGTCATGGGACCACCTCTCAAGGTCCTATTATCCTTCCTTTGAGTATACAAAGTTTAGGACAAATCTTTGAGTTGATAGGTGGATATCTTGGCCTTCTTACTAGAACTCACCCCATAACATACAAGATCTTATTGACATCGTCAAGAAAGTATTGGAGGTCTTCATCAACTTTTGAACCAAAGAACATAGGGGGATTCATGTAAGAACCCGAAAATGACTTTGGTGAAACTAGAGTCTAACATGGTTTTCATGGTCGTCTAAGGTCCTAAATTGGTCTGTAATGTGGTATTGAGGCAATGTCAAAGAGTTTAGGTGCATTGGAAGTCAAACGTCAAGGGACGAAAGTCACCTATGTGCCTAATATGTGTTTTATGTGTTTAAATGTAATTCTTTAGTTTATGAGGTCCTTAAATGAGTAATTATAGTTTTGATAGGCAGTGTGTCATGTTTCGTGATGTTTGGAGGTCAAACGCCCAAGAATGTCAATGACGTTCGAAAGGTTTACCTTGAAATGACCTTGAGTGTCTAAGCATGTTTTATCAAATTTTACGTGTTTGTTTTGGGTGAAATTCATGTGAGAGGTCCTAAACTCATATACAAACCTACTCGGGTTGGAAATGTCCTGGTGAAATCCCCAAGGATCAACCAAGGGTCCTTGAGGAAGGACCCTTTCCTTGAAGTGAAGACTGCCTAGATAGCCCTAAATGACGAAGGCAGTAGACGGCTCGTGGGACAATCGATGCCCTGTTGATGGTTGTCGTGGATGCACATATACGCGTGAGAGAAGAGAATCAAAAGACAAGCCTTAGTCCCAAACCACGGACCAACAGGAGGGTCCGTTGGTTGGAAACGGGCCGTCGATGGACACTCATTGGTTGGGACTGTTTTCCTAAACAGTCACTGTTAAGTTGAAGGGTGAATTGGTAAATTCACCCAACGTCCAAATAAGAGAAAGGGAAGTTCCTATAGGGTCTTTTGGGTATTTTGAACATGTTTATAAGTCTTTAACACTTAAAAGAATTTATTCTTCAAAATCAAAATCCAAAATATCCTAGAGATTCTCTAGAACTCCATTGAAGCCAAAACTCAAGGGAGAGCTTGGATTGGAGATTTGAGTGGTGATTCTTAATCAAATTGGATTATAACATCATTGAGGTATGACTTTTTATCCTTGAAACTCTATTCATCAAGGAGCCAAAATTCAAAGAAGTTTTCTAAAGTTTTCAAATATGAACTTGTCCAATTTCATGATCTATCCATGGGTTCTTGCTTTAAATGTTTTTAAGCATTGTATATTGATTGAATTTTTGTTAATTATATGATTTTAACTCAATTGAACTATGAACCCATGTCATTGATGAACCCTAGTTTTTGACTACTTTATGGGTTACTTGATATTGACTTAATGCTTATGAATTCTAGTGTAGTTTTCTATGGTCTGTTGAATGATGTAAGAATTGTATTTAATTGATGTATAGGTTGTATTATATTCATAAATCTACATTGAATTGACCTTATTTCATTGAATATTATGATTTATGCGTTGAATTGATGTTCATGGCCATGGGTAAGGGTCTTATGGTATTGAATTGGACGATTTAAACATGGATTGAAGTGGTGAGAATGGATTGGTGGTACGCTTCCGTAGTTAAATTTATTTTATGTAATGTAGATTTTGATTTATGTTGTGATTGGTGTGGTCCACTTATTATGGTGGTGTTATGTAAATGATGTGGCCTTGTCGGCGTTACTTTATATATTATGATGATCATGGCCTTGACTTGAAGTAAAATGATGATTTGTGTAGTTGATTATGTGAAGTATGATCATATCTACCTACATGTTATGTAATGTAAAAGTATGTGTCTATTCTATTGATGCTATTTAGGTGATCATATTAGACTATGACTATGTTCTTGTATGTGCAGTTTTAGAGTTGATGCATGATTCTTCCTACTTGATTATATAGTCTTATGATGGCTATATTGATGAGTCTATGGTAGTATATATGATGACCTTTAGATGATGGTTGTTATGCCTATATTCTTATAGAATGATATGCTATATATGAAGATGTGTGTGTCTTGTCTTGGTATACTTGTGTCCCTTACTTGATACATGTACATTATGAATATAAACCTCTTGACTTAGTATGCTTAGGCACCTTTATCTTTTATGTGTACGGATGAATGTTTGAATGTATAGGATTGGTAGACCTAAGATGGTGCCCTTCTAAGCATGACTAATATATGGAACCTTCTATATATAAAGAAGGTTAAGAATGAGCTATCCTTATAGACCATTGAGTGGCAGCCCTAGTGGACCTATCTTTCGTAGGTGCATTATGACTAGGTAATGACTAAGAGATGGTACTTTTTCATATGCCCATTCTTATTGAACTTACTGTATGAAAACAAAGGCTAGCACCGAGTGAATATGTTATGGTTTGTAGCTCTACTTAAGAAGGAGACTAGAGTACAATGTATCTCTACTTGAGAATGACACTAGAGTGAATAAAATACCTTGATATTCGTTAACCATGTGCCTACATGGGATGTGTCCTAGTTATACCCTTGGCAAGTAGAAAACCCTCTATTGAAGTAGGTTTATGACTCCCGATTCCATGCCTTGTTAGTATGGTCTACGTCGGTTATTGCATATTCTCATCATGTGGGATAGATGCTAGTGTTGGATAAGTACTATGAAGTTTAGGTAGTGGAATGGGATGCTATCTATACATTGCAGAATAGGCTTTGAAGATGTTAGTGTGTGAGTGCCCTAGGTGTCCATAAGCGATGAATGTTTTCTAAATTACTTAATGAACATAATGACTTTAGTAAAGGAATGTTAATGAGAAAGTACTTATCTTGAGTAGCTTTGAGGATTGCTTAGGTAGGCTTGAAGAGGGTGTATGGGCGCTCTCTTCATGTCTTACTTAGGTGAGTCTTAGAGTAATTCTAGGTCTGAGTTTAACAAATAAAGTGAGAATGATCTTATTTTAGGTAGTCTTAAAGATCATTTAGGTGTGCTTAGAGAGGGTGTATGGGCGGTCTCTCTTCGTCTCACTTAAGCGAGTCTTAGGATAACCTTTGGTGAGAGGGTTGCCATCTAAAAGAGGTCACCGTGAAGTCAAACTTAGTTCACTGTAACATTCTTCAATATTTTATAAAATGCTTATGTGATATATTCTATGTTTCTAAGGTGTTAAATGTTGTTCTTATGCTTATACTATGATGTTTTAATAAAAAAGAGCATGTTTTATACAAATGTCCATTTCTCATGATTTGATGGATTATGACATACTTAGTACAAGTTTTTATACCAATTCCATACATTTTGTCTATATCTAAAGGTGTAGGTGGCGTTTTAGTGGAGTCACAAAGTGGAAGCTTGGATTTTGTTCATTCAAGTATAAAGTCGGTATGTCCTCACTAGATTAGAGGACATCTTGATGTTTAGATTGCCTTATTGAAAGTATTGTAATAGACTTAGCTATTTTCTATATGATGAAGTATGGGTCGTTCCCCAATATATTTGTATGTCTAAGATGGCGACTTTGACACTTAACCTTTTATTATGTTTTTCTATAAAAGAGATATTTTGAAGCATTATTATTTCGTGTGAAAAGTTTTAATTTCGTACTACTTTTCATACATGTATGCAATTAATTGTACAAAAGGTCTTGTACAAGACCTCCAAGAGGTCGAGTACTCCGTGTTGCGATTCAAACAATGCCCTAACTTCTAGGTGGTAACTTTGGGTCGTGACAAGCTTGGTATCAGAGCATAGGATATGTAAGTAGTTTTAGAAATCAAAAAGTCTCATCAAGTCACGTCTTGAGTCTCGACCATCGGTGTGAGTCACGATACATCTATGGGCGAGAGGCTATAGGATGATAAAGTTTATTTTCTTATCTACTCCTATCTCGTACCGTAGAGTAAACGTTATGAGTATCCTTCTTAATGTGTATCCTTGTGTTTATAGGAGATGAATACTATAAGGATGTCCGCTAGAAGGTTGGAAGAGGAAATGGTGAATGAGGAAGTTCCTCATCAAGTTGAGAAAGTTCCTCGAGGTTCCCAAGGTGCTCAAGGTTCTCAAGTGCCTCCCCAAGTTGATCAAGTCCCTATTGTGGAAAGAGGTCATGAGGTTCCGGTGGTTCATCAAGAATTGATGAAGAGAGAGATTAAAAAGGCTTTGCTTTCCCTAGCCCGAGCCGTGACTACTCCAGTGAATTTGAGTATGGAGCCTAGGGTGAACGTTGTGGAGAGCTCTATGACCTCTAGGTTAAGAGACTTTGTGAGGATGAATCCTCCTATCTTTCTTGGATCTAAGGTGGGAGAGGATCCCCAATAGTTTCTTGATGGTGTGTATAAGGTGTTGAGTGTAATGGGGGTGACATCTAGGGAGAAGGCGGAGTTGGCTTCGTATGAATTGAGGGATGTTTATCAAGTTTGTTACTATCAATGGAAGGATAATAGGCTGGTTGAGTCGGGTCCTATTGATTGGGAAGAATTTAAGGAAGCTTTTCTAGGAAAGTACTTTCCCCGTAAGAGGAGGGAGGTGAAGGTAGAAGAATTTATCAATCTCAATCAATGCAATATGAGTTTTGAGGAGTACTCTTTGAAGTTCTCCATGTTGTCTAGATATGCACCATCATTAGTGTCTAATCCTGGGGATGAGATGAGTAGATTTGTGACCGGGGTCGCCGACTTAGTGAAAGAAGAATGACGTACGGCCATGCTACATGATGATATGACCTTAGATATACTCATGGTGTATGCTTAATAAATTGAGGACTCTTAACTTGGAAGGATTGCTAGAAAGTTGAAGAGAAGTGGTTCAAGTGATCAAGGGCAACTTAGGTTCAAAAAGAGGGCTCAAACTAAATATGGACCTAGTTAAGGTGAAATTTGTGAAAGGAGGTGGTTCTCAAAATGGCAAGTCTACATGTGTCACTTGTGGAAATATGCATTATGGGGAGAGTATAAGGGGTACTAGGAATTTATTTGGATGTGGAAAAGATGGACACAAAGTAAGGGATTGTCCTACAAGAGATGGTAAGCAAGTTGCTCCTAATGTTCCAAAAGATAATGCTCCAAATAAGAGGCGTTTCTATGCACTTCGGACTAAAGGAGAAAATCCAGATGATGGTGATGATGATGATGGCTAGTCCTTGTATTTCTCTTTCTAGGGTTATGAGTTCCTTCTAAGTGGGGGAGTATGGTTAAATAGATGGACTAGAAATGTCCTAGAAGCTTGTTGCATGTGCATGGTGTTTAGGAGTCTTATTGAAATTGAATTTCATTGATTTCTTGCAATATGTATTTTATGAAGCTATGGTTATGTTGAAAATGGTGTTTATGTGAATATATCCTTGATATTATCATGTTTCCATCATGAATTGCCTAAAAGTTGCATTTTGGAAAAAATACATAATTCACTGTTTAGGCTGCCTTTTCACTGCAAAGATTTTGAGAAATTGACTAATTCATTCTTTGGTCAAAAATTGTTTTAATGTGGTTAGAACTGATTTATATGAGTATGGCAATGAATATAAAATGAGTTTTTGCTATTTGGAATGAAGGATGTGAGTTTTATAGCATGATGAGTTCTAGAATTTTCTTCTAGTTTCTTGTTGTGTTGTGAATCTCTTGAGCATGTGAAATTGATATTTTATCCTTCATAATGTGTTATATGGCTTAGTTATTAGCTGATAAGTGAATCTCTATTCTAGGAAGTATTCGGAGAGTGGCAAGTGTCATTCGAGGACAAATGTTATCCAAGTGGAAGATTGTAAGATCCCGAACATCACTTAGGTGAAGCTAGAGCCTAACATGGTTGTAATGATTGTATAAGGTCCTAAAATTGTCTATAATGTGTTATTGAGGCAGTGTTTAAGAGTTTAGGTGCATTGGAAGTCAAACGTCAAGGGACGACTAAGACGTTCGACGACTAAGTCACCTATGTGCCTCGTATGTGTTTTATGTGTTTATGTGTGATTCATGAGGTTATGATGTCCTTAAATTATTTATAATGGTGTATATAGGCAGTGTGTCAAGTTTCGTGAAGTTTTGAGGTCAAACACCAAAGAACGTCCCTCAAATGGTGTACCTTGTGTGTCTTGGCATGTTTCATCGACTTTTACGTGTTCGTTTTGGGTGAAATTCAAGTAAGAGGTCCTAAACTCATATACTAACCTATTCGGTTTATAAACGTCCGGGTGAAAGTCTTCAAGGACCGACCAAGGGTCCTTGAGGAAGGATCATTTCCTTGAAGCCAAGACTGCCTAGACAGCCCCGAACGACAGAGGCAGTAAACGACTCGTGGGCCAGTCGACGCCCCCTCTGTGGGTGTCGTATATGGAACCTTAGGCGTGGGAGGAGATCATCCAAATACCAGCCTCATTCCCAAACCACAGACCTGCAGGACGGTCTGTTGGTCGGGAACGGGTCGTCGATAGCCACTAGGTTGTTGAGGATGTTTCTAGGCAACTTTTTGTAATGTCTAGGGTGAAGTTTTAAATTCACCCCACGTCCAAATAATAGAAAGGGAGGTTATTTAAGGGTCTTTTGGGTATTTTAAACATGTTTATAAGTCTTTAACACTTAGAAGAATTTATTCTTCAAAATCAAAACCCAAAATCCTTCAGAAATTCCTTAGAAATCCATTGATGCCAAAATTCAAGGAAGAGCTTGGATTGGAGATTTGAGTGGTGATTCTTAATCAAATTGGAGGATTAACATCATAGAGGTATGTTATTTGATCCTTTAAACTCTATTAATCAAGGAGCGCAAATTAAAAGAAATTTTCTAAAGTTTTCAAAGATGAACTTTCCAATTTCATGATCTATCCATAGGTTCTTGCATTAAAGATTTATAAGCATTGTATATCGATTGAATTGTTGTTAATTAGATTATTTTAACTAAATTAACCTATGAACCCATGTAATTGATGAAACCTAGTTTTTGACTAGTTTATGTGTTACTTGATATTGACTTAATGCTTATGAATTCTAGTGTAGTTTTCTAGGGGCTGTTGAATGATGTAAGAATTGTATTAAATTGATGTATAGGTTGTACTATATTGATAATTCTATATTGAATTAACCTAGATACATTGAGTATTATGATTTTTGTATTGAATTGATGTTCATGACCATGGGTAAGGTCCTTATGGTATTGAATTGGATGATTTAGTCATGGATTGAAGTGGAGAGAATGGAGTGGTGGTACCCTCCCCTAATTATTTTTATTTTAACTAATGTATCTCTTGAATTATGTTGTGAATTTTATGGCCC
>JAJJBR010000946.1:19886-125527 GCA_022817965.1 Solanum lycopersicoides
CACTCTATGTTGGGGTGTTATGTAGAATGATGTCGGCCTTGTCGGCTGTTACATTATGTATTATGATGATCATGGCTTTGTCGGCAACTACTTGAAGTAATATGATGATTTGTGTAGTTTGATTATGTGACATGTATGATCATATCTACCTACAGGTGAAGTAATGTAAAGTATGTGGTTTCTTCTATTGATGCTATTTAGGTGATCATGCTAGACTATGACATATGTGTTCTTGTTGTGTATGTTAGAGTTGGTGCATGATGGTTCCTACTTGACTATATGAGTCTATGATGGTTTATAATGATCATGATATAGTAGTATTAGGATGACTTAAAGATGATAATGGTTATTCCTATGTTCTTCTAGAATGACATGTAATATGTGCTAAAGTGAAGTATGTTTGTCTACTTGTGTCTCTTACTTGATGCATGAATGATATGTGAATATTGATGTCTTGACTTAGTATGCTAAATCTTCTTAGTCTTGAATTTATGAATTTTACGCGACCTTGAATGATGTTAGAAGTCCTTTATGTAAACCTTGAACTTAGTGGTAAGTTATAAACTGAAGTTGAAAGTCGTAATTGTATCCTTCTTGTAATGAATGATGGACTTAAGGTTGGTTGGCTGAACGAGATCATATCAGTCCATAGAAAATCATTAAGAGCTTCTTGCTCACCATGTAAGGCAACCCTAGGGGACTCTTTTGGTAGGGTAAATTTAATTGGGTTAAGAACTTTATATGGAACCCCTTTGTATGAACCTTTAATGTGAATTACTCTATGAGAACAAAGGCTAGAACCGGTGATTATCGAAGGGAAGTAGTTCTATTTAAAAATGAGCCAGAATACAAAGTAAGCCGTTCATATTCCTTAACCATGTGCCTAGATGGATGTGTCCAAGTTCTACCATTAGAAAGTAGAACACCCTCCATCGGAATAGGTTACAACTCAGGAATCATGATTTCTACCATGGACTCATGTCGGTTATTGCCTATTCTCATTTGTGGGATACGTAATAGCATTAGAGAAGTTCATAGGACGCTATCTAGACATTGCACAATAGGCTTTGAAGATTTAGTAAGAGTCTCTAGGTCTTCTCCAAGACCATTACTTGAATGTCCTCTATGTATGAATCTTTCTTAATGAACTAATGAAATAATGGCTAATGTTAGAAAGCATGTAATGAATGAGTACCTAATCTAGAGTGACTTAAGGATTCCTTAGTTAAGTGTGAAGTGGACATACGGGATGATATCTTTCATGTCTTATCTAGGGAAGTCTTGAAACGCACTCTAGTTAGGGAAGTTGGTTATACTTTTGGCATAATCTAAACTTAGGAAGTCTTAAGGATTATTAGTGATAGATTGGTATGATGATTGAATTAAAAATGTTTAGGTTGGTTGTGAGGCTGCCTAGGTGTACATGATATAGGGAAGTTGTTATGTAAAGATGTGCCCTATTGTGATGAGATGTGTAAGGGCTAACTTCACCTCTATGAATTGTTAATCAAAGAATTATTTTCTCATACATTTCTTATTGAGCTATGATGATGAATATACAAGGGCTTGACCCTACTATCTAACTAGGTTGAGATGGTTAATAAAGTTAAAGACTTTTATATAAAGGGGACTTAGCTTAGCACCGAGTGAACTTGTATGTGAGGGAGTGACACTTTCTTATATAAGGAAAGGTAGGGTTCACTACGGTCCTCACGGGGTGGATAGCCTCATGACCCAAGTAGGGTGTAGAGTTGATATGTCCAAGGTTCTTTTCCCCAAGTTCCATCAACAATGTTGCCACCATAGGATACTAGCTAGTGGATCTACCTAGATAGCTACGTTTATGTTAGGTTCTACTTTGGCCGGTAGACCACCTTCCATCGGTGTAAGGTTTCATGACACCGGATTCCACAATTGCTCATGTGGTCTATGTCGGTTAAGGCAAGGTTTCCCTAAACTAAAATGAACGAATAAGATATAGACTAATCGAAGCAACTTGAGGGGTTCGGCTATAGCTTAGGTAGGGGTATGGGACTCTACCTACGCCTTGCACTAGTTTGCCTTGATAGGAGCTTTGAGAGGTCTATATTATGTATTAAAAGTAGTGATATAATGTAAATGACTTTGTACATTGAATAACATGCTTATGAGTATAAGGTTGTTGCTTTTGGTTGAAGAAGAATGTTTTCATGAAATGGAAGAGTATGTTAGGTAAGGTTAATTGCTAATTGTAGTCTTGGTAGGTTACTTGATTAAGTAAGAGTCATGGGAATTTACTTGATTATTGCACTTGTAACTTTATGAAGGTTATAGTTAGTATGCTTTGCTTTGTTATGCTTCACTCGTATACATGTTTTATGATGAATTTTATTAAATGTCCTTTTCTAAGTATATTTGATTGGTAATTGTATATGTGGTTCCATACTTAGTACATGTGGAGTACTAACCACATTTCTTTCCCTTTTCCCAAACATTTTAGGTTCGGGTCGTTGAATCTTGCTCCGAATTGCTGGAAAGGAAGACTTGGTTCTCTAACCATCCAAGTGGTAGGTCCTCATTCTCCTGAGGGCATTGCCGACATCTTACTCTTATGTTACTTAGTTACTATAATTCTGTATTGACTCTATTACTCGTTTGAGACGATATTGTATATAGCCTATATGTGGCTTCTTGTTTTGATGTATGGATATGCCCAAGATTTATGGTATTTGATAGATGGTTTATGAGATGAGACGACTTTTTATGACTATTATTCTTTACTATATAAATGGGTGAGATAAAAGTAGAAGACTATGTAATCTTCGTATATGAACAAGTCTATGTATAGTTGATATAAATATGATTATGTGTATGTAGAGGTCTGTGTAAACCTCCGAGTAGTTATAGATAAAAAGTTTTAAATTCCTTCACATTTTGTAATCAATGAATGCTATGACGAGGCTAAGAGGCTTGTCTTAGTCCTCAAAGAGGACGACGATGCCGGTTACGTCTAGGGGGTAAACCCGGATGTGACAAACTTGGTATCAGAGCCTGAGGTTGAATATCCTTGATGATAACGTCTCTCTCAACCACGTTATATAGGTTTGTATTCATAATTGTGAAGTGCGCTACACTTATGAATAAAAACTTATTTGATGCTTAGGAATCACTCTCATTGTTGGAAATCCATATCGTGCCTCTAGAATGTACGTCGTATATATATTTGCCTAAGCCTTGTGTTTTGGTTATAGGAGATGAATACTAGAAGGAATGCAGCCAGAAGACTTGAGGAGGAGATTGCTGCTGAATCCCCAGAAGACTTGAGGAGGAGATTGCTGCTGCGAGAATCCCTCCCCGTGGTGATCCAGCTCATCCTCTTGAAGAGATTGTTGTTCATGATCAGGTTCCCGATGATCCTCCACCTATGGCAAAGCTCAGATGAGGGCTATTCTTGCTCAAATGGCTCAAGCCATGACTACTCAAGCTCAAGCCGCAACGGTGCAAGCCCAAGCCATGACTGCCCAAGCTAATAGGGATTTGGCACCTACAATTCATGAGCAAACTATGGCTTCCCGACTTAGGGACTTCACCCGAATGAATCCTCCTATCTTCTATGGGTCTAAGGTTTATGAAGACCCTCAAGAATTCATTGATGAGGTTTATAAGATTTTGTGTGCTATGGGGTTGTCTTCTAGTGAAAATGCTGAGTTGGCCTCATACCAACTCAAGGATGTGGCCCAGACATGGCATATGCAATGGAAAGACAATAGGCCACTTCAAAGTGGGCCAGTGACTTGGGAGTTGTTCAAAAGGGCTTTCCTTGATCGGTTCTTCCCTAGAGATATGAGAGAAACTAAGGTGGTGGAGTTCATCAATCTCCGCCAAGGAGAAATGAGTGTTCATGAGTACTCTTTGAATTTCATTCAATTGGCTAAGTATGCTCCTTCTTTGGTCTCCGATCCTAAAGACGAGATGAGTAGATTCGTGACAGGTGTGTCGGATGATTTGCAAGAAGAATGTCAATCGGCTATGCTTCATGATAACATGAATATTGGTCGTCTCATGGTGCATGCAAAAAGGGTTGAGGAGGATAGAGCAAAAAGGAAGGATAAGGATAAGGATTCAAGAAGGGCAAGGTCTTTCGAGAATGGAACTACTAAAGATAGGTTTGGAATTCAAGACAAGCCTAGATTCAAGAAGAGGTTCTCAAATCAAGTTCCATCCAAATTTCCCAAGGTTGGGGATGGGAAGGTCCCTAGGCCAAGAGTTCAAAAAGGGAAAAGTGGGAGTTTGTCTAATGAAAATCCACCTTGCAAGGAATGTGGGAAGAAGCATTTAGGTGTTTGCCTTCTAGGTTCGGACAAGTGCTTTGGTTGTGGAAAAATTGGTCACAAAGTGCGGGATTGTACAAATGCTAAAGGGCAAGAGAGGGGTGGTCAGCCAAGTGGTTCTAATGATGTTCCCCAAAAGAACCGCTTTTATGCTCTTCGTTCGAGAGATGATCAAGAGGCCTCTCCCGATGTGGTGACCGGTATGTTACAAATCTTTGCTATTGATGTGTATGCTTTGCTAGATCCGGGTGCTACTTTGTCTTTCGTTACTCCCTTAGTAGCTAAAAAGTTTTGTACTTTACCCGATGTTTTGCATGACCCTATTTTGGTGTCTACTCCGGTGGGTGAGTCGGTTGTAGCAAAAAGAGTCTACCGAAATTGTCCTATTTCTGTGCCCCATAGAGGTTCTCATGTAGATCTAGTTGAACTAGACATGCTTGATTTTGACGTTATTTTGGGTATGGATTGGTTACATGCTAGCTTCGCTTCTATTGATTGTAGAACTAGAGTTGTGAGGTTTAGTTTCCCAAATAAACCCATTTTTGAGTGAAGGGTGGAAACTCTCTTCCAAGAGGTCGTTTCATATCATGTCTAAAAGCTTGTAAAATGATCTCAAAGGGTGTCTTTATCATATTGTGAGAGTCCAAGAAGTTGATTGTGAAGTTCCTCTTATTGAGTCGGTCCCCGTGGTGAGTGAATTTATGGAGGTCTTTCCTGATGATCTTCCTGGCATTCCTCCCGAATGGGAAATCGATTTCGGTATTGATCTGTTATCGGAAACAAACCATATCTCTATTCCTCCTTATAGAATGGCTCCGGCTGAGTTAAAGGAGTTGAAGGCACAACTTAAAGATTTACTAGACAATCGCTTTATAAGGCCTAGAATTTCTCCATGGGGTGCTCCGGTTTTGTTCGTGAACAAGAAGGATGGGTCCTTGAGAATGTGCATTGACTACCGCCAACTCAACAAGGTTACCGTCAAGAACAAGTATCATCTTCCTCGGATTGATGATTTATTTGATCAACTCCAAGGAGCGAGTTACTTCTCCAAAATTGACTTGAGGTCAGGGTATCACCAGCTTAGGGTGAGAAATGAAGATATTCCAAAGACGGCCTTTTGGACTCGGTACGGACATTATGAGTTCGTGGTTATGTCCTTCGGTCTCACAAATGCTTCGGAGGCGTTTATGGACCTAATGAATAGAGTGTTTCGAAGTTACCTTGATGCATTCGTTATTGTATGTATCGATGATATCTTGGTGTATTCAAAGAATGAGGTTGATCACATGAGTCCTCTAAGGGTAGTATTGCAAACCCTTAAAGAGCATAAATTGTTCGCCAAGTATAGCAAGTGTGAATTTTGGTTGAGGTCGGTAGCGTTTCTTGGGCACATCATATCTAGTGAGGGAGTTGAGGTAGACCAAAGGAAAACTGATGCGGTAAGAAACTGGCCTAGACCCTTGACCCCAACTGACATTAGGAGTTTCTTGGGTCTAGCGGGCTATTATCGAAGGTTTGTAGAAGGTTTTTCATCCATTGCATCTCCATTGACTTCATTAACTCAAAAGGGTAAAAAGTTTGAGTGGTCGTAGGCCTGCGAGAAAAGTTTCCAATTATTGAAAGACAGGCTTACTTTCGCTCCGGTGTTAACCTTACCGGAAGGTTCTAAAGGGTTCGTGGTTTATTGTGATGCATCCCGCATAGGTTTGGGGTGTGTGCTTATGCAAAATGGGAAGGTGATTGCCTATGCTTCACTGCAACTTAAGGTGCATGAGAAAAATTACCCAACCCATGACCTTGAGTTAGCGGCCGTGGTGTTCGCTTTGAAAATATGGAGACATTACTTGTATGGTATTCATGTAGATGTTTTCACCGATCATAAGAGTCTTCAATATATGTTTACTCAAAAAGATTTGAATCTCCGACAAAGAAGGTGGTTAGAATTGTTGAAAGATAATGATATGAGTGTCCTATATCATCCCGGCAAGGCCAATGTGGTGGCGGATGCTCTAAGCCGTATGACTATGGGTAGTGTGTCTCATATAGATGGAGGCAAGAAAGATCTAGTGAAAGATGTTCATCGTTTGACTAGATTAGGGGTGCGGTTAGAGAGTTCTCTAAATGGAGGTGCCACGGTTCATCATAGCTCGGAGTCATAGTGGTTGAGGTGAAATCCAAACAACACCTTGATCAACTATTGATGGAGTTGAAGGAATCGGTTCTTGGTAAGATGAATAAGTCTTTCTCCCTGGGAGGGGATGGTGTGTTGAGGTACCAAGGGAGGTTATGTGTTCCTGATGATGATGGATTGAGGTTTCGGATCCTTAAAGAAGCCCATGGGTCCCACTATTCCATCCATCCGGGTTCTACTAAGATGTATCATGACCTTCGAGATATATATTGGTGGGAAGGTTTGAAGAAGGACATAGCAGAATTTGTTGCTAAGTGTCCAAATTGCCAACAAGTGAAGGCGGAACATCAAAAGCCGGGTGGCTTACTACAAGAGATCCAAATTCCTACTTGGAAGTGGGAAGACATTAATATGGACTTTGTGGTAGGGTTGCCTCGGACTCAAAGGTCATATGATTCTATATGGGTGATTGTTGATAGATTGACTAAGTCCTCTCATTTTATTCCCAGCTAATCCACGTATTCGGCGGAGGATTATGCAAAGATATTCATAAATGAGATTGTGTGTCTCCATGGTATTTCGTTATCCATCATTTCGGATCGGGGTGCACAATTCACATCTAGGTTTTGGAAGTCTTTTAAAAAAGGTTTGGGTACTAAAGTGAAATTGAGTACCGCCTTTCATCCTCAAACGGATGGTCAAGCGGAACGCACAATTCAAACCCTTGAGGATATGCTTAGAGCTTGCATTATTGATTTTAAAGGGAGTTGGGATAAGCACTTGCCGTTCGTGGAGTTTTCTTATAATAATAGTTTCCATTCGTCAATCTCCATGGCTCCCTTTGAAGCCTTGTATGGTAGGAGGTGTAGGTCTCCTATAGGATGGTTTGAAGTTAGTGAATCATCGATCTTTGGTCCTGACTTGATTTATAGGACATTGGAGAATGTGCATATCATAAGAAATAGGTTACAAACTGCCTATAGTCGACAAAAGTCCTATGCCGATAATAGGAGAAGAGATTTGGAGTTTGAAGAGGGTGACAAAGTATATTTAAAAATTTCACCTATGAAGGTGGTGGTAAGGTTTGGAAAGAAAGGGAAGTTGAGCCCTCGTTACGTGGGTCCTTACGAGATTTTGGAAAGGGTTGGTAAAGTTGCCTATCGCTTGAAACTACGTAACGATTTAGCTTCGGTTCATCCGGTTTTCCATGTCTCGATGTTGAAGAAGTGTGTTGGGGATCCTGAGACTATCCTTCCTATTGAAGGCCTTGGAGTCAAGGATAACCTCTCTTATGAGGAGGTTCCTATCCGAATCCTTGATAGGCAAGTGAAAAGGTTGAGGAACAAGGAGGTGGTTTCCGTAAAAGTGTTATGGAAGAACCACCTAGTTGAGGGTGCAACATGGGAGGCCGAGGCCGACATGAAAACCCGCTATCCTCATCTTTTTGATATTTAAGGTTAGTTATTCATTCTAATGATATAATTATCCTAGATATTGTGAATCCTTGATGTTTTGGTGAATTTCTTCAAAATTCTTTGTTTTTGAGAGTTCACAATGAAGGCACTGTAAGGTGACCTTAAATAAATTTGAAATTTGTTTTGTTTTTTGCATATTTGAGTCAAGTCGTGTATTGTGATATACTGAATCCTTGTAGATGTTATATTAATCATATTGATAAGATGAACCTTGTGCTAATCGACTTGTGTATCAAATGATTGAGCTCATGTGTTGTGAGTAGAAAGTATCTCATGAGGAAACTTTTAGCTTATGTTTGATAAATTGATGTTTTGAAGTGTTTTATTGAAATCAATTGATTCATGCTCATTGAATATTGCGAATTGGTTGAGCTGCTAGTCTTGAGTCTTTTCCCTCCTTTAAAGAGTGTTTAGTTTCATTCGGGGACGAATGTTTCTAAGGGGGGGATAATGTAACATTTTGAAATCCCAAAGTCATGTGATAAGACTTAAACAGGATCCTTAAGGTCTAAACCATTGATCCTGGCCAAATTAGGCATAGATGGAGTCGTTGGAGTGTTTTGGAACCAAAATGTCCATAACGTCCGGAAAGTTGGTTCATGAAAGGGCTAGAGTGTCCCTTGTAGTTTGGCCAAGTTAAAGAGTCGGAATGGAGTAAAAGTTGGTAACATTAGGTGTAACACCTAGTGCGGGATGGTTTCATTTTGGAAAATTCAGGGTACGACTCCCCGAGGACCAACCAAGGGCCCTCGAGGAGGACCCTTGAGACAGTGTGCCACGACGGACCCCATGACGGGGCGTCAAGGACACCGTCTTGACAGCCTTAGCTGCTGGGAAGAAAACCTCCGCCTGTACAGTCTCTGACCAATGCGACGGACGTGAAGGACAGAGGGGGGCTTGTCCGTCACGCCGACGACGGCTCATCGGCGGGGAGTCGTCGTGGAGGGCCTGTAGTGTTTTCAGGGATTTAAGTTTTAGTTAATTATTTTATTAAGTGTATTAGGGGTAATTAGGGTATTAAGGGAATACTAATTTAGTGAATTAAGACCCCACTATAAATACCCAACCTTCATTAACCTAATCACAATTCTCAAAACAAAACTCTCTTCCTTCTCTCTACTTTCTCTCTCTATTGGAAGACCCCATTGGAGAATAGCTTGGGAAGATCATTGGGGGGATGGTTTTAGCACTAAATCACCATCAAAACATCATCAAACCTTAAGGTATGGGATCTAATTCATCTTTGAGACTTCTTTCCTCAAAGGGCTCCTTCAAAGATTTTCCAAAAGGTTGAGTTTCATATGGGTTTCATCCAATTTCGCGTTTGTTTTTATGAATTGAGTTGTTTATGTATTCTTTGGGTTATAATGAATAAATTATCATGTATTGCAACTTGATTATGATGAATTGACGTAGTTTGGTTTAGATTGTAGATGATGACCCTTAACCCTTAACCCTAGGTATGAGATTGATATGAATTTGGGTTGGATTGATGTAATTGATCTAATTATTGTTTAAATCATCTTTAATGATTGTTATTGCATCGATCATGAATCTATTGTGGTGAATTGAAGTTCTTCATGCCTATTTCTTGAGTATTGAATATAGGGTAAGAAGATAGACTTTGATATCATGTTACCAAGATTTGATTTAGTATTGCTTTGTGTTATAGTGCTTTCTCTTAAATTAGTTGTTATGTTGGATATTGAATTACATTGGTATGATGACCCAAATTGGGTTGGTCTATGGGTTGATGGTAAGTCCCTTATTTGTGAACTATGGAGAAGTATTGGTAAGTCTTGATTATCCTAATCCTTACTTCAATTGTGAATTATTTATCATCAAGTGATAAGGTTGTGTTGAAGTATACCTTGCTTAAGGTTATAGATTGGTATGATGATTGAATTGAAATGTTTAGGTTGGTTGTGAGGCTGCCTAGGAGTACATGATATAGGGAAGTTGTTATGTAAAGATGTGCCCTATTGTGATGAGATGTGTAAGGGCTAACTTCACCTATATGAATTGTTAATGAAAGAATTATTTTCTCATACAATTCTTATTGAGCTATGATGAATATACAAGGGCTTGACCCTACTATCTAACTAGCTTGAGATGGTTAATAAAGTTAAAGACTTTTAAATAAAGGGGACTTAGCTTAGCACCGAGTGAGCTTGTATGTGAGGGAGTGACACTTTCTTATATAAGGAAAGGTAGGGTTCACTATGGTCCTCACGGGGTGGATAGCCTCATGACCCAAGTAGGGTGTAGAGTTGATATGTCCAAGGTTCTTTTCCCCAAGCTCCATTAACTATGTTGCCACCATAGGATACTAGCTAGTGGATCCACCTAGATAGCTACATTTATGTTAGGTTCTACTTTGGCCGGTAGACCACCTTCCATCGGTGTAAGGTTTCATGACACCGGATTCCACATTTGCTCATGTGGTCTATGTCGGTTAAGGCAAGGTTTACCTAAACTAAAATGAACGAATAAGATATAGACTAATCGAAGCAACTTGAGGGGTATGGTTATAGCTTAGGTAGGGGTATGGGACTCTACCTACGCCTTGCACTAGTTTTCCTTGATAGGAGCTTTGAGAGGTCAATATAATGTATGTAAAGTAGTGATATAATGTAAATGACTTTGTACATTGAATAACATGCTTATGAGTATAAGGTTGTTTCTTTTAGTTGAAGAAGAATGTTTTCATGAAATGGAAGAGTATGTTGGGTAAGGTTAATTGCTAATTGTAGTCTTGATAGGTTACTTGATTAAGTAAGAGTAATGGGAATTTACTTGATTATTGCACTTGTAACTTTATGAAGGTTATAGTTAGTATGCTTTGCTTTGTTATGCTTCACTCGTATACATGTTTTATGGTGATTTTTATTAAATGTCCTTTTATAAGTATATTTGATTGGTAATTGTATATGTGGTTCCATACTTAGTACATGTGGAGTACTAACCCCATTTCTTTCCCTTTTCCCAAACATTTTAGGTTCGGGTCGTTGAATCTTGCTCCGAATTGCTGGAAAGGAAGACTTGGATCTCTAACCATCCAAGTGGTAGGTCCTCATTCTCCTGAGGGCGTTGCCGACATCTTACTCTTATGTTACTTAGTTACTATAATTCTCTATTGACTCTATTACTCGTTTGGGACGATGTTGTATATAGCCTATATGTGGCTTCTTGTATTGATGTAGGGCTATGCCCAAGATTTATGGTATTTGATAGATGGTTTATGAGATGAGACGGCGTTTTATGACTATTATTCTTTACTATATAAATGGGTGAGATAAAAGTAGAAGACTATGTAATCTTCGTATATGAACAAGTCTATGTATATTTGATATAAATATGATTATGTGTATGTAGAGGTCTGTGTAAACCTCCGAGTAGTTATAGATAAAAAGTTTTAAATTCCTTCACATTTTTAATCAATGAATGCTATGACGAGGCTAAGAGGCTTGTCTTAGTCCTCAAAGAGGACGACGCCGCCGGTTACGTCTAGGGGGTAAACCCGGATGTGACACTAGTTATGAGCATGTGCTTGCACGTGTAAATCTCATGAGACGAGGCTACCACCAAGGTGGATAAGTAGTCTCTTTAAGTCCCTAGTCTTCGAACTATGTCTAGCCAACATAGGAACTAGCCAGTGGTTTCCACATAAGCGAGCAAGGTATGTTTCGTCACCTTGGGCAGTGGGATCACCTCTTTTCGATGTGGGGTAGACACTGGATTTCATGTCTAGCTTATATGATCTATATCAGTTAATGCCCAAACCATGTTTTTGGTTCACTATAGCCGTGAGCCACTCCTTTCGGTGTGGAGTGAACACCTGAGATGGATTTGCCTTAGCCGGGAATCACCCATTTTCGGTGTGGGGCAGACAATGGATTTCATGAGTAGCTCACATGATNTTAATAGAATTGGCTACAATATTGCTTTCAAGAATGATGGGAAGATTGACTTACTAACATGATAAGATTAACTATGGTATATACATGAAGTTAATTGAATTGGCTAATAAATAAGGTGTAATAATGTAAGCATGAATGAATATAACTTTGGCTTATCCCAACAAAGAAGTTATGAAGTCTATAGGCAATTGTTTATGCCAATACTAATAACATGCCAATCTTGTGTAGCCAAAATAATGAAATGACATCACCAGTACTTCTAAAGTAATTTAATGAATCCATATCCAAGGGCATGCCATTCATTGGGACAACTCCCAACATGCTCTAAAAGAATTACATGTGAACTCATGAAACTCATTGAATGAAGTGTTCATCGTCCATAAACGATGATATGAGGCTACTACACTAAAGTGAGTAAGTAACATGAGTAATAACATAACTAAGGAGGTATAAATTAAATAAGTGACCAGAATGGGGTGTTAAAGGAAGTGAGACAAGTCTCACTTACACCTAAGCTAGTATGTTAAAAGAATACTCACGTATGAAGGTGTTAGAATGTGTGAGACTAGTCTCATTAACACCAAAGGATGATATATAATGACAATTCACATTTCATCAATGTAAAGTAAGGATTGCAAGTCAGCAATAGAATAAGTAAATCTCAATCTACAAGCAAGCTTCCATAATGCTTGAGTCAACTCTAAAAGATAAAGAAGATAATGAAAGTGAGCAAAGCACTGATAGACTAGTTATGAGCATGTGCTTGCACGTGTAAGTCTCATGAGACGAGTCTACCACCGAGGTGGATAAGTAGTCTCCTTAAGTCCCTAGTCTTCGAACTATGTCTAGCCAACATAGGAACTAGCCAGTGGTTCCGACCAAACCGATCTAGGTATGTTTCAATTTCACCTCGGCCAGTGGGATCCCCTCTTTTCGGTGTGGGGTAGACACTGGATTTCATATCTAGATCAAATGATCTATGTCTATTAATGATCAAACCATGTTCTTGTTTCACTATAGCCGTGATCCACTCCTTTCGGTGTGGAGCGAACACCTGAGATGGATTCGCCTTAGCCGGGAATCACCCATTTTCGGTGTGGGGCAGACACTGGATTTCATGAGTAGCTCACATGATCTAGATTTATTTTGATCAGTCAATCACCTCTTTTTGGTGTGGGGAAGACACTGGATTTCATGTCAGCTCGCATGATCTTACTTCTAAAGATGTCTCTAAGAAAGCAAGAAAGAAAGATGATGGAACGTATGTTCAAAGTGAGCTATGAAATAAGAGCTTAAGAATGTCAATTGCCAATATCAATACCAATTTCAGCAAATAATGGGCAAAGCCGAATAAGATTGGCTTATAATGACTTCTTACATGATGCCAATAAAGGGGAGTAGAAACATAATACTAAATCAAAGGTTCATAACTTCCCTAACATGAATATGATGAAATAAGTGGCACAGCCAATAGAGACTGACTTATGAAGTGTTAATGAATGTATAATGTAATGAATGACTCATTGTAAGGATAGTGAAATCATTTCTTAGTCCTTGGATTACTTACTTGATTTATTGTGGGTATGGGACTACAATGGATCATTGCACTTGTAAGTAAAACATAGGACCAAAGGAATTATTGAACTACGCAATAATAAGAAAAAGACTAAAAAATAATCTTTGTGTCAAAAATAGGGCTCTCGGGTTTGGCATGATCAAATTTTCAAGTCTTCTATCGAGTTGTTCTAAAATTATGTTGATGATACTAATGTCTTGGGATCATATACAAAATGAGTTGTGTGCTTTGAATGCATTAAAATACATCATATTCATACCACAATTCACGAATAACGAATTAGGAAAGTCTAGTGATGTCACTTTCCAGAAATGGCATGTTATTTAGGAAGAGCTTTCCTTGATCATGAATAGCCTTATGTGTATGTGTGCGTACACCCATACTTAGTGCAAGTGGTTTACTAACCCTATACATTTTACTATTTTTATAGGTGCAGGTCAGAGGACAGATTGAAGACTCTTTGCAGTAGTTTGGATATCAACGTTCTCCAAACCATTTGGTAGGTCCTCTTGATTTTGAGGATGCTACAGTTTTAGTCTAGCCTTAGTTTTAGACATAGCTAGAAGATGTTGTCCCCAGCGTTTCTTTCATACTTTCATCTCGAAGCTTTGTAATAAGGCCGTGTTTGGCAAACTTATTTACGATATATTAATTCTCCTCTTGAATTGCATAATCTATGATATATGGCTGTTCTTTATGTTGAGCTTAGTATATGATGGAACTATGTAACTACTATATTAAGTCTATGTATACTTCATACATATAAAAAGTTTTAAATTTTCCACTAAAATTAACCATATGAATGTGATGAATGTTATGAGACCTTGAATGATGTTAAGAAGGTCCTTTATGTGAAACCTTGAACTTAGTTGTAAGGTTATGATACATGAAGTCGAAATCCGTAAAGGTATCCTTCTTGTAATGAATGATGGAGGTAATGTTGCTTGGCTGGAACAGAATCATATCAATCTTTAGGAAACACATTATGAGCTTCTTGTCGCCATTGTAAGGCAGCCCTAGGGGACCTCTTTGGTAGGGTAAATGTAATTAGGTTATGAACTTTATATGGAAACCCTTTGTATGAACCTTTAATGTGAATTACTCTATGAGAACAAAGTCTAGCACCGAGTGAGTATGGTAATGGAAGTAGTTCCAACTAAAAAATGAGGCTCCAATACAATGTAAGCCCTTCATATTCCTTAACCATGTGCCTACATGGGATGTGTTCAAGTTGTACTATTGGCAAGTAGAACACCCTCCATCGGAGTAGGTTACAACTCTGGATTCCATGGTTTGCTACCATGGACTATGTCGGTTATTGTCTAATTTCATTATGTGGGATACCTATTAGCATTAGAGAAGTTCGATGAAGTTTAGGTGGTGGTATGGGACGCTATCTAGACATTGCACAATAGGCTTTGAATATAATAGTTAGAGTCTCTAGGTTTTCTCCAAGACCATTACTTGAATGTCCTCTATGTGATGAATGTTTCTTAATGAACTAATGAAATAATGGATTATGTTATAAAGCATGTAAATGAATGAGTACCTAATCTAGAGTGACTTAAGGATTCCTTAGTTAAAGTGTGAAGAGGGAATAAGGGATGATCTCTTCATGTCTTACATCGGGAAGTCTTGAGAATGACTCTAGTTAGGGAAGGTTGTTGATACTTTGGGCATGATCTAAACTTAGGATGTCTTAAGGATTATTTAGGCAACCTTGAAGAGAGTGTATGGGTGTTCTCTTCTAGGAGTACTTAAGTAGGTCTTCTGATAGCCTTTGTAAGTAGAATGTCACATTATACATGTTATGAGTTTTGGTGTCTTGTAAGTGTTTATGGCTCATTATAAGTATTCTTGAGGATCGTTTAGGCATGCTTAGAGAGGGTGTATCGGCGTTCTCTGTTTGTGTTTATTAATTGGGTCTTAGTATAGATTTTAGTGAGGGAATTGCAAAATATAAAGTGTCTATGGTGAAGCTAAGAAACTTTAGTGTACAGTGATATATTTCACAGTAGAGATTTCTAAAAATCTGATAAATTGTCTAAGTGTTTTCTTATGTGTTCCTAAGGTTTTAAATGTTGTTCTTGTGATTATATTATGATATTTAAATCAAAAGATGCATTTTTCCAATAAACGTATGTTTTCATGATTTGTATGCATTATACAATACTTAATACATGTGGTTGTACTAATTCCATGCTTTTATCTATCTTTATAGTGGTTGGTAGGTGAGGAGCATTGGGAAGAAAGACTTGGATCATAGCATCGTTCAATTGAAGTTGAAGTATGTTCTCATTTGACTCGAGGGCATAGATGTCTTTTATTTCTCTTATGGAAGTATTGTAATAGACTTAGTAGTACTATATTTCTATCGTGTATGTGCCGTGTCCCAAGTACTCTTGTGTATAAGCTTTGATGAGATTGAGACTCAGTATTTTCCTATGAGTTTTATATGAAAGAGTTTTTAACGAGTATGAAAAGGTTTGTGAAAAGTCTTAATTCCGCACTACTTTTCACTATGTATATGCGATGAACGATACGAAAGGGCTTGTATAAGACCTCCGAGAGGTCGGGTACACCGGTTGCACTCCGAGAGTGACATATCTTTTAGGGTATGCTCTCGGGATGTGACAATACCGCCCATACACCCTCTTCAATTACACCTAAGCAATCCTTAAGACTACATAAAGTAAATATATTCCTTTCGATCACATAACACTTAGTTCCATATTCAATATGATAAGCCTTACATCATGTATACTCTCCAACTAAGGTTACTCTAAGACTCACCTAAGTAAGATATGAAGAGATTGCTCATATATCCTCTTCAAGCCTACCTAAACAATATTCAAAGCTATCCTAGATAAGAACCTTTCTATACAACATGACTTTACTTCATAAAGAATATTCTATTTAAACCACTTAGAAGACAATCATGCAAATAGGGGACAACACAAAATGGTCTTGGAAGACCTAGGGAACTTATCCTAGCTCCTTAAAGGCCTACTCATTCCATGTGTAAATAGCGTCCGATTCAACTACCCACACGTTGTAGAACCTATCAAATACTAAAATCTACACCCCACATGATGAGAATATGAATTAACAAACATAGACCATACTAGCTAGGTATGGAATCCTATGTCATAAGGACCCCACACCATGGAAGGTATTCTACTTACCAAAGGTAGAACTAAGACTCATCCCATGTTGGCACATGGTTCAGGATATCAAGGGCTTTTTGTACTCTAGTCTCATCCTCAAGTAGAGTTACTACCACAAGCATATCCACTCGGTGCTTTGCCTTGTTTCTCATAGAGTAAATCATTGCCTAGGTGTATTAGAGGATGTACCATTTCTTAGTCCTACAAACTCATAATACGGTGTATTAGAGAATCCCCTAGGATTTGAGTTTCCTCCCTTCCACTCGAAAATAGGTTCATTTTGAAATTGAAATTTGACTACCCTTGTCCTACAATCAATAAAGGCAAATCAAGCATCCAACCAATCCATTCCCAATATGGCATAAAAATCTAGCATATCAAGTTCTTTCAAGTAAACTAATGTAACTCTATTGACCAAGGAAATAGGAAAACCTTTATAGACTCTCTTAACCACCATGGAAATCACCCACCGCGGTAGAAAAAGAAAAAGGTTCATCTAATATGTCGGGTCGTATTTCAAATTTCATGGCTAAAAGAGGGGTCACAAATGAAAATGTAGCTCCGGGATCAATAAAAACATATACATTAAAGGAAAATAATTATAACATACCGGTAACCACATAAGGTGAGCTCTCTTGATCACCTCGGGATTAGAGAGAATAAAAGCGATTCTTTGTAGGAGCATCCGGATTTGGGGCATTTTCTTGTGCTTGAACATTTTCCTTTCCTTGAGTACTCATAATAGGGAAATCTCTCTTCATGTGACCACTCTTTCCACAACAATAGAAATTACACGTGCCAACTAGGCACTCACCATCATATTTTCTACCACATTTTGTACAAAGAGGCTTCTCCACATATGAACCACCACCTTTCCCCTCTTGGGGCTGGGGAGTAGACACCTTACTCTTGTTAACCCTTGGAGCATTAGGAGGGACTTGGTTGGAAAACCTCCTTTTAAACCTTGGTTTGTCTTGCACCTCAAATTTTGTCTTGAAAGAATTCCAATATTCGGTTCTTACCTTATTCAACTCCTTATCAACTTGCTTAAGCTTTTGCTCCATAATTTGTTAGGGATGAACCATAAGACGAGTGATGTCCATGCTAGGCATCAACATAACCAACCTACATTCATTAACAACAAAGTTGGATATCCCCATAACAAATTTTTTCATCTTACCTCTAGAATTCGCAACCATAGTAGGAGCATGCTTTTATAGTTGAGTGAACTTGAGGTTATACTCCTTCACACTCATACCCCTCATAAAGGTTGATGAATTCTTGCATTTTCCTCTGCCATAGTTCCAAGGGAAAGAGCCTATCAAAGAAAGCTGTTTTAAAAGCTCCCCAAGTAATCCAACCTTGTACAACCGGCATCTCATCCTTCCATTGCTCATACCAAACTTTAGCTACGTCTTTGAGTTGGTAGGCAGCTAGTTCCACCGTTTCTTCAAAATAAACACCCATAGCATAAAAAATTTTGAACACTTCATCAATAAACCCTTGTGGGTCCTCCTCCACCTTAGAAACATAGAAAGTAGGGGGATTCATCCTTGTTAAATCCCTAATCCTTTAAGTGGTGGTGTTAGCATTGGGGTTGTATTGCACCCTTGCATCCCTAGCAAATTGGGTAGCAAAACACTTTAGTCAAGATATGAATAGCCGACATTATCTCTACATTAGACATAGCCCCTTCTTCAATAGGAACTTGAGGATGTTGAGGAGCTTAAGGGGGAACCACCTCATTCAAATTCTCCTCTCCGGACCTTCGAGCATTGTTCCTCCTTGTATTCATTGCCTATACGCACAATTAAAGGATTAGAAAAAAGGACTAGATAGAGTTAAGACTCTTAGGCACGACTAGGGAATAACAAGAGAGTAAACATTCCTAAGCATCACATAGTCTCTCATTCATAAGTGTAGCGCGCTTCAAAATTATGAATAAGACCCTACATAGACGCGGTTTAGTGAGATATCAATCCAAAGATTTCGCAACCTCATGTTGTGATACCAAGCTTGTTACAACAAAAAGTACCCCCTAGGCGTAACCGGCGTCTTTGTTCTCTAAGAGATCTAAGACAAGCCATAATCATACATCATAGAACATCATAGGTCAAAAATGCGGAAAATATTAAAACTTATCTATATAGTGAAATATACATAGACTTATCGCATATCGTTTGTGGGGTTTACATAGACGCCTCGTTTATGAAGCTTACATAGGCTTCTCACTTAACATTTAACAATAACATTGTCTAATAGTTCGTCTCATTTTAACCATCCAAACGTGAATCACAATAGTGTGGGCATAGCCCGTAGTCTATTACAATATGCCCATATAGGCTACAAAGAAGTGTCAACATGAGAATGGAATAATTGCCTAAAAACATAGACAATACAAATAAGGCTTGATGAGTGGCTCTATCCACGGAACTCATGAGGACTCACCAATTGACATAGGAAAGATCCAAGTCTTCTTCTCCAATGACCACGACTCTCCTCAATGGCCCGAACCTAAAATGTTTGGAAAAAGGGAGAAAATATGGGTTAGTACAAACCACATGTACTATATATAGCTTCTATGCATAAAAACATCAATGCATGAGAAAAGGACATTTTAGTAAAAATCATGCTTTTTATTAATTGAACTCAACATCCACATACATAAAAGCACAGTAAGTCAATTAAACATAATATCAATCAAACAAAGTAAACAACACAAGAAACACTTGTGCAATGCCAAGTATAAAGCCCCATAACCCTATCCAAAGCTAAGTATCACATTAAGCAATTCACTTCATACTTACAACATATTCTCATATTTTCATAACATGCTTGATACATCAATACTACTCATAGCTTACCAACTTAATCATAAGAATAAGAATAAGAATAAGAGAACACTACTATAACTATCCCATAGGATCCCACATGTGCAATGTGTAAGAGAAGTCCCATACCCTTCCTCACACTATTTATTAACCTTTAAGACCACCCTAATAAGAGTTCACATACTTAACTTGTTCATTTACTTTTATATTAGGGAAAGAACTGCAATAAACGACATGAGATCATGTGAGCTACATGGAATCTGGTGTTCTTCTCCAACACCAAAAAGAGAGGGGTAACACTTTCCTAAGGTGTAACAATTCATACGTAGATATCTAGGTGGATCCACTAAGCTAGAGTGCTATGTGGGCACATTGTTTGGGGTCAAGGATATTGTTTCTATAAACCTTGACTTAATAACTTGGAGGTTTCCATCTCATTAGACAACATATAATTTGGGAATCCGGACTTACTAACATGAGGAAACCCATGTGGGAGGCAGGACTTACTAACGGGATACCTCCATCTCATTTATATGTCCTTTTGGTGCTAAGTAATTGTTCCCTTTAGTAATCATATTATTTTATCATATAAGTTCACATTAGTCCCCTCTAGACCCCTATGTAAACATCTTATCATATCTAGCTCATAGGTCATCACAAGTAAGAACAATCCTTTCACTTTAGACACCATTTCATAAGTGAGTAAATTTTTCACTTAACACTTAATTATAATCATGAGAAACTAGTTTCAATCATACAATAATCATATCATAATATGCATAAATACCTCAAGCCTAAAACTATGTCATAGGGTTAGGGATGAGAAACACTTAGCATCAACATCACAACAACACATTAGACATAGAAGCATTACTATCTAAGTAACTCATATTTCATGATTGAATCCAAGAAGAACTAATCAGCATACCTCTTTTCCCCTTCCAAGAACCTTCATACTTCCATTACTAAGAATACATAAACAATTACATAAACAAGGTAAATTACAAGAAGCAATTACATAATTAACAACAATGTAGTCAATCTACATGTTCATGATCTTCACAATTCACTATATCAATTCAAGGTTTGAAAGAAATTGGGGGAAGGACATAGGTCTAGGGATATCTCATAGGAAATCATAAATTAACCATAAATATATACTTAAACAACATTAATTCATCATAATTCACCACATTTCATTCATAATTTCATTTTTCAAAGAAGACCCATGTGTAGAAGAAAAACCTAGATTTGGGGGATTTAGAAATCATCTTTTGGAGTGACCTCTTGGGGGAAAGAATCCAAAAAGTGAAAGAAACCATATCTTAGAGATTATAAAGCTACGAAATTGGGTTGGAAAGTTGAATGCTTGATCTTCTTCTTAGACCTCTATTCGTCTTCAATGGAGGTTAGGAGGAATAGAGAATTTGAGAGAGATGAGAGTGATTTTTGATTTCAAGTTTTGAGACTTGATATGGGTGTTAAAAATGACCTAAAACTGACTCTAATAAATTATATAGTCACCCCTTAAATTACCAAAAGTCCTCTCACTTAAATGGGTCTTTTTGTGAAGTCAAAATATTTAAAATATGACTTTTACGAATTTGGGAAGTGCCTGCGCGTCGCGGGGTTAATTTATTAATTTATTTTTAAAATCAGGGTTGAGGCAGTGGACCTCTGTAGGACCCTCATCGTGAAGCATGTTTGTATCCCCACGTGATGGATGCGCATCGCGCAGAAGCCACCAAATTCTTTGCTCCTCGTAGGCTGCTTTGGCAGACTGCTCGCCCATGTTCTGGTCCTCCTCAAGGACCTTTCCGGTGGTCCTTGGGGTGTCGTGACTATACGTTTTGACACTCTATACTACATTTTAACTATTTAAAGTCTTTTTATAAGTTTTGGACTCCATATGACCCTCCCAAACCTTCACAAAATATAGGGACATTAAATAGTTCAATTTCGCTAGTTTCCGGACGTTAGGTCCTTTCTTTAATGATCTGGCCCCAATACTTCTCAAACAAGTTATTTACACTTATTTAGGTCTTAAATTATCATTACTCAACATATAAGGCTATAGGTCATGGAATTTATGGGGTGTGTCACATTCTTAGTAGGGCACGACTTAAGATCTACCGACCGTAGACTTTCATTCTTTCATTCATACAATCATTCATACACAAACATGACAAGGGAGCCTAAGCCTACCAAGACACAAGATTCATCATATCATTTATTCCATATCATTCAAGTACCAAGTAAGGACACAAAGTCTACCACATAAGATAAAAAATCATCATATAAGTCTCATCTTAGTCCTTCATTATCATGTATCATCAATTAAAGAAGAATTATAACATTATCACCCATACAAGATCATAGACATCACATGAATACCTTCAATTCATACATTCACATTGCAAGATCACACATACATCACATCATCCTTCACTTTACACATGAATATGTCATAACACCTTGAACGTAATCACATTACTTCTTATACAAGCATTATATATACCTTCACACAAACCCTAACATTATACTACTACAATTCACATAATAATGCCGACGAGGCTATGATCATAATCATAAACATCACATAAGAACCTCCACTGACCATACCGAACAATAGCAATTGTATCTCATTTCTACATTAAACAAAGGAAATAGGTAAACTTACCCCCTACCAATAATCAAGATCACCATCCTTTAACATCTCCAAAAATTAACAATACAATAGCATAATTAACATTAAAAATTAAAAATACTACATAATCTAAACTCAATTCTATCATCATTAAGTCATAAGCAATATACCCACATTTGAAATCGTTTCATGCAAGAACCCTTGAGTTAGTGTGAAAATTGGATTTTTTCATAAACTTTTAAATCTTTGAAATCACTTTGAATATGTCTTAGATAATGAAATCCCATACCTTATTAGAAGAAATACCAAAAGAATTGAAGAAGAAATATATTGTAATCTACAACGCTAGCTCCATCCTTTACCTTGAGCTTCCATTGGGTTTGAGTGAACATTTGTAGGAGAAAGGGTTTTTGATTTTTAAAAGTGAAGTCTAATTCTAGGTCTTATTGATTAAACACTCTTAAAATACCTAAATTAACATGAAATAACCGTCCAAACCCTTTAAAATACTTGGGGTGAATTTAACAAAACACCCCAAGCTTTGCCGCAACTGGACAGTGTTGGACGTGCCCAATTGACACCCCCAAACGACGGACCGTCGTTTGGACGATGCCCCGATAAAGGGGGTTTGTGGTTTGGGTATGCAGCTTCATAAGCTGAAGTACTTACAGGTACAATCGACGAACCAAGTCGACGAGCCATCGTTTGAACGACTGGTTGTCGTTTGGGTCGTCATTTGGCACTTCCAGTTCTGTGCTCCACGGATGGGGTCCTTCTCAAGGTACCCTCGTGGGTCCTATGTGGAGTAGTCCCTCACGTTAAACCCTGCAACATGATCATCTACGTCCTAAGGTCGTCCACATTGATTTAGACCTCAAACAACATGCCAAAACACCTTTAGAACACAAAGGGATAAACAATCACATAGAAGACTAGTCGTCGAACATCTAGGTCGTTCCTTGACGTTTGACTTCAAACATAACTGGACTGACTTCAAAACTCATATAAACATTAAATTATCTAGTTAAAAACCCTTACAACACAAGGGAGTCTCTAATTCACCCTAGTTCATTTTGAGGGTCGTTACATTCTCCCCCTCTTAAGAACATTTGTCCTCGAATGACACTTTGCACTTAAAGAGATAACGACAAAAGAAAACATCCCACATTCAAGACTACAATATCACATATCATACACATAGTTAGGAGGTATATCACTCCACCTAAAATTTTCAAAACAACTTCATGAAATTCAACCAAGTAGAGCTACTTCTAACAACTCCTTATGCATCATTCATTACCATTTCTCATGTTATTCGAGGAACTTCCTTCTCCAAGTTACATCATGATCATATATACATCGTTAGAACAACATGAAATTCCTCATCAACGCACAATCATGCAATATTTCAATAAGGCAGATTCAAGAAAATTTCTCATAAAGTCTCAACATGCAACTTCATTACAACACATTAGAAATGCTTAAAAAGTCAACTCATATAACATTTAGGCATGCTCAATATTTCACCTAATGAAGCAAATAGACAATCCGTATTAAGTACACATGAACATGAGGGAACACAATGCATGTAAACTCATTTTCTACTTGGCTAGAATTCAACAAAAACATGCATATTATAAAGAGAATATTTGGAAACTCATTTTTCATAAAAGACTCCAACATGCACCAAGATACTAGGAATTCTTAGTATTAGGATTGAGTAATCACAGAACGAAAAGATAAGGATATCTGACTCCCAACAACCTTACTTTTCCACCATACTCCCCGCTAAATAGAAACCCATCTAAGCTCAGCATTAACATACCATAATAACCTTAATCAAAGAATCATCAACCTAAAAGTTCAATTCACTAAACATCCTGTAATAACAACATCATCCAAAGCTAACTCATGAACATCAAAAACTCTCAAGGTCTCATCATGTAACTATAGCATCCCCTCCATCAAATCTTCTAAATTATCATACCCAATCATCTCTAACACAACATTTCATCATGTCATTCAACACACCTCAAAATCATGATATTCAAACAGGGCTCTACAGACCGTACTCAAAGTCATAAGGCAACTCATTAAACCTAAAGTCATCATCATCACCTTTCATATCACACCTAACAAGCCTCACTCAATTTTTTATCTCCCTCGACCTTTCAACACAACCTTTACACGGGAAATCCCACTAAAAGGCCCATCACATAAAAAACAAGGGAAAGACATCATAAATCAAAGCTTTTATGCATGATTAGATGAATGAATACGTGAAACTTTCTTAGCACCCAATAGCCTCCTAATAATAATGTGTCGCGCTTCACATGAACTAGACTCTACAATATGTGGTTTTGAGACAACCTAACACACTCCTGTAACCTTATGCTTTGAATCAAAGTTTGTAATGACCCAAGGTAACCGCTGGAAGTTAACGGCGTATAACACTCCGACAAATCTCATACAAGCCTCTTAGATCATTTATTGTATACTATTACTCAAAATAAGTAAGGATTTAAAACTTTCTTTACACACGAAGAATTATTTAATTTATAGGAAAGTTGAAGACTTTTAAACATCTATCTTTACAAAGTGTATGTATCATAAACCATATAATACTTGAGAGTACAACATTGGGATTAAGCCCATACAAGACTAAAAGACCATAAAATAAACATGTGGGTCTTGTCCTCGAATCTATGAGGACTCACCAAACACCAAAACTTCATCTTCAACTGTTAGAAACCTATCCATCATCCATAGCATACCAAACCTCCAATCTCTACACTTCAGTCGTAAAGAAAAAAGAAGGCGTTAGCACAATTAATGCACTAAGTATGGATACCATGCAAAAACCATGTGAAAAGGACATTTAGTATATAAACGTATTTTCATGACATTTTGATAAAAACCTTCATCATAGTAGTTTAAGAGACATAACACAAGTCAAAAATCACATATAAGACATATTCCATATTCAAAAAGCATAACCATAATAATTTAAATCCAATATAAACATATAGACTCTCTACCAAAGGTTATCCTATGACACACTTGAGAAAGACAAGAATATACCCCTCATACACTCTTTTCAAGCACACCTAAGCAATCCTTAAGACTACCTAAAGTAAAGATATTCCTTTACATCATATAACACTTAGTTACATATTCAATAAGATAAGCCTTTACATTATTTTGACTCCCAAACTAAGGTTAATCTATGACTCACCTGAGTATGATATGAAGAGACCGCTCATACACCCTCTTCAAGCCTACCTAAGCTATTCTCAAAGTTACCCTAGGTAAGAACCTCTATAAAACATACCTTAAATTCATGAATAATAATCAATTTAAATCATCTCGAAGACAATCATACAAAGAGGGGTCAACACATAATGGTCTTGGAAGACCTAGCGAACTCATCTTATCACCTTCAAGGCCTACTTGTGCCATGTGTAGATAGCATCCCATTCCACTACCCACATGTTGTAGAACATATCCAATAATAAAATGTACATCCTATATGAAGAGAATAGGAGTTAACCGACATAGACCATACTAGGTAGGTATGCAATCCAGTTTCATAAGGACCCCACAAAATGGAAGGTGTTCTAATTGCCAAAGGTAGAACTAATACTCATCCCATGTTGGCACAAGGTTTTGGGATATCAAGGGATTGTTGTACTCTAGTAGCCTTCTCAAGTAAAGCTACTGTAACGATCCGAAAGTACCCCCTAGAAGAAGGGATCCCCCTTAGGTCAGAACAATTGCCTACTTGACCTATCAGAGGTCTTGTACAAGCCTTATCTATCATTCAAAAAGTAGTGCGGAATTTAAAAATTTTCATGAATAAAATAATAACTAAACATCTTTCATAAAAGCCAACTTTAAGACACGACATAAATAACTTAGGGACACGACTCTTTACATTAAATGAAAAATACATAATAAGTAGTAAGAATATAAACTAAGAAATAGAACTATGCCCTTGGATACATGAGGACATACTTTGTCTTGAGAGAGTATATTCCCAAGCTTTGCCTCCTAGTCTTCAAACTTTCCTCTAACCTATACTTATTAAGTATCAAAAAGTATGGGGTTAGGACAAAACAATGTACTGAGTATGGCATATGCAAAAACATGTAAAAAGGGATATTTTAATAAAATAAGCTTTCATGCCAAATAAGTAAAACCTTCATGCTTATAGAGTTAAAACAGTATAATAATCATCATTAATCACATAAAATACAACTCTCATAATTTTAGAACCAAAACATACTTTATATTAAACCAAACCAACTTTACATTGAACAAAGTGAAACCTTAAAGTGAACCATTCATCCCAAACATAGTGAACTCATTCCCTTTGAGGTTTCCCTAACCAAGTTATCCTAAGACTCACTAAAGTAAGAGATGAAGGAAACGCTCATACACCCCCTTCAGTACACACCAAGGTGACCCTTAAGACTACCAACCATAGGCTTACCTCGTACGGAAAACAAGTCCACACTCCTGGCTAGACATTACAAGAACATTCCTACTTTACGGAATTCACATAGTGCCCCACTTTAAAGAAACTTTGTAAGGTACACCAAAATGTGAGAGTAGCATCCCATACTCCCACTCCCACTTAGTGTCCTTTGAGGATTCTCTTGGACTAAGTACACTACATGCATCCCTCTTAACATTCATTATGTGAAACTTAGCTTTAACTTGTTTCCTTAACATTAGACTTTAAGTCATCTAACTTCATTAACACGCATGATAACTTATTCATACACTTCATACAAAACAAACCAAGACTCCACTTTCGGAAGGTCTACTTACTGCAATGGATAGATGACGTCCCATACCACCACCTACCCTAAGTAGTACATTCTTTTAGGAGACTTAGTTCTTTCATTTATTTTGGAGAATTAGCCTTAACTTAGACCATGAGAGATAGACATGGAATCCCGATACTAACCTTATCGGATGAGGGATCCCCACTTGTCTAGGGTATTCTCATTCTCTTAGCTTTTACATGCATTATCCAATAGCTACACCTATGCGGGCGCATAGTTAAGGGATAAGGATATTTCTACTAAGTAACTCATTCTCTACTAACGAGGAGTACTCATTTCAAGAGGTACACTGGAATAAAACATCTCAACTCATGAAGTGTAACCACTTATTCTTCATATCCTCTCGGTGCTAACCATAACTCCCCCATGGAGTCTCAACATTATATATTATAGGTTAAGGACAACTAGTGGGCACAACATCTAAACTCACGAAGGGTACCCATCCTCCTTCCTATCTTAGGAAGCTCTTGGAATATAGTGGGGTTGATACTAAACACTTCATCTCAACTAACAAGAGTGTTCACCCCAAGACTCCCCTTAATCACATTTTTGAACATCATTCATTCATTCGAGTGTGAGTGTGTGTACATATGAGCACACCTTGCACATAATCACCATTTCATAACATCAAATTCTAGACATGCTTACACATTCATTCATCATTTCTTACACACTAGCATACTCAACATATACACTTACTTCATTTTTGCATAATCTAAGCAAGTAATACAATTCAAGCTTTATAATGAATATCAACAAGAACAATCATCATTATCACTTTATTTCACACATTAGTCCTTCAAAGCCATAGTTAAAATACATAACGAATATATTCAAATACATCAAGTAAACAACTCCACCAAGAAGCTGGACCATACAACTCAAGGGCAATTCATAATAAGAGTTATACGATATAAGTAACTCACTATTTAGAAAAGGTTAGATCCAAAATGACAAAGAAAGACCTTGATGTTCGTAAACTAGCTAATTTGAACTAGTTGATGTCCCTATGTTTGGTGAAGGTTTGGGAGTGTCAAATGAAGTTCAAAACCTGTAAAAAGACTTTAGACAGGTAATATGTAGTAAAAAGGGTCCAAACGTGCGGTAAAGACATCCCAAGGACCACCTGATGCGTCTTTGAGGAGGACCCCAACATGGGCAGGCAGGCTGCCAGGTATGATCCAAGGGGATGCTGCGCGACCCGCAGCCCACACGAGGCCTACTGCCTCAGGCAATTCTCAAAAGAAAGAATTGGGTGTCAGCCTCGCGACGTGGAGCTGGCACGAGGCTCACTGCCTTGACCTAAAAATTCAGAAAAAGAATGGGAATTGGCCCCACGACGCGCAACCACTTCCTAGATTCGTGAAAGCCGTATTTTTGATAATTTAACTTCACAAAAGTACCTATTTAAGTGAAGTGTCTTTTGGTTATTATATGAGACGACTTAAAAATGATTTTAGGTCAGTTTTAGACCACTTTTACACCCTTCAAATAAGATCAAACGAATTTCTCTCATCTCTCTCAAGAACGCTCTCTTTTCAAACTCCATTGAAGAACAAGAAAAACTTAGGGAACAAGACGGACTTCAATATTTCCATTCAATTTCGTGTAATATTCGTCAATAGGGTATGGTTTTTTCACTCTTGATATTATTTTCCCCAAGAGGTCCTTTCAAAGATGCTTTTCGAGAATCTAACTTTTAGGGTTTTTACTCTACAAAACGGGTTTTCTTTCTAACTCTAGATTTAAGACTATTGATGAAAAATAATGACTTTTCATGGTTAATTAGGTATGTATTGTTGAGAGTTTGACTTGTAATGTTATATTTTCATGTGAAGCATGTTCCCTCTCTAAATAATAATCTTGATTGGGTTATATCTACTACTTGATAACCTGAAAACGTTTGGATTGGAACTAAGTCATGAATGAACTCCTTAATGACCCTTTCCCTTATCTTTAATAACGAATTGGTCTTGTATACTACTTGAAGAGTTGGTATTGGTTATGATATTGGGTATTTCACTATGTTGTTGGATGATTGTTGTATATTGAATAAAAGTTCTTGATAAAGGTTCTTGGAAGCAAGAGGGAAGTCTTCTAAAGTCGTGATTACTCTATAATGCTTATGTTAGACTATAAATAATGTTACAATGATATTGAAGTATGTATGATGTTGCTATCTATATATGTTGGGCTATAAGTATATTAAATGTGAGATCATGATAAGGATATGATAATACAAGTTTATGATGTTCTCTTGTATACCTTACACAAGATAATTATGATATGTTAATCTCACAAATGATGGGTTGTGATCAAATGAAAACTCTCATCTAAACCTAAAGAGCTTATGATCATGTTTATAAAATGATTTAATCTCCTATGACTTATGATAAGAATTAGGAATAAATGATGAATTAAAGGTTATTAAAAAGGGACTCTAGCTTAGCACCGAGATATGAGAGGTGTCCCTTCTCTAGTTGGAAGGTAGGTTCACAATGACTCTCATGAGATAGAGGGTGCCGTGTAATGTGGAACTATGGGTCTCTAATATATCTCCTATTTCTTGAACTATGTTGCCACCATATGATACTAGCTAGTAGATCCACCTAGAAAGTTCTATAATGTTTGGTTCTACTTTGACGGTATACCACCTTCTTTCGTGAGGGGTTTCATGACATCGGATTCCATATTTAACTAACATGGTTTAATATCGGTTAAGGCGATTGTTCCCTCAAATAAAATGAAAGATAAGAAAATGGACATTCACTAGGGTCACAAGAGAAGTCTACTTAGTATAGGAAGGGGTATGGGACTCTACCTAGACATTGCACAAGTTGACTCTAAGGAAAGTCCTAGGAGATTGTATTTATGCGATATGATAATATGGAAGGTATAATGCTTATGATACATGATGTTACTCTTATATGATGTTGGTTATATTGATGAACATGTTATTGGTCTATATTGGTATATAAGGTTATGACTACTTATGTTACAAGTTGTATGAAACAAAGATTTAGTTATGGTCTCCTATCTTGTTTACTTCGTTATGTGGGGTTATGGGTCTTCACATGAGATCATTGGTAAGTGTTTTGCATGTTAAATTGATATGCACTATTGAACATGAAATGTTAATATGATTTTATGATATCATGTCTTTGATTATGACCATGCTTAATGTTGATTATGATCCTTATCTTTTATATGCTCTTTTGTATGTGCACTAAAGTTTTTCAAAGGACATAGCTTGTTTTCTAAGAAATGATCCTTTTCATGCATGTCCTTAAATGTTTATGTGTATATACCCATACTTAGTACATGTGGCGTACTAACCCCTTACTTTATATTACTACAAATGTAGGGTCCGGCCATTGAAGATTAAGAAGGTCAATTGAAGAAGCTTGGAACTCTTTCTCCAAGTGTTTATAGGTCCTTATGTTCGGGATGCTATCTTTTCGTTATTATAGATTATGAAGACTTTAGTAGTTTTTAGGAATACTCTTTATTCCGTTTTATGTTCTTTGGATTCTTTTGTATTAAGGCCTATATGGCATATTTTCTTTTATTGGCTAAGTCCATATTCGTACTCTTTAGATGGTTTTTAAGTGAGACAACTTTTAGACTATCGCTACGTATGTTTTCATGATTATTAAGTATGATTTCTAAGTAAACTTCACGTAGTATGCAAAAGTTTTTAATTTTTCCGCAATTTTAACTAGTGACATGTTATGATGAATTGCAAGGGCTTGTCTGAGTCCTCTTAGAGGACGCCGCCGCCGGTCGCATCTGGGGGGTGCTCTCCTAGTGTGGCATTAACCAATCTTTCAGCACCTATAACCAATTCCTCAATAATTCATAAAAATAAGGCCTTTAAAGAAGTAGCTAGACTATAACAACAACATAAGGAAATCAAAGTTCATACACTACACAAACACATTCATTTAACCCATTTTTCAAGATAGAAGTTTGAAATATTAATAAGCATGGGTTCATTAGGGTTTTGATATTTGAAACATCAATTAATACGAGAAATAACATATTTGAATTATTAACACACTTTTACATGAAGACCCATGCTTGAAATCTTTTCGAAATGACTCATTTAATGGAAAAGGGTTCAAGGATGAATACCATACCTCAATGAGAAGACACCCACTAATATTTGATTAAGAACACTACCAACCAGCCCTCCAATCTCTTCTTGATTCTTAACTCCAATGGTGACTTCGACAGAGTTTGTCTTTACAGAGACAGTTTCAATATTTTTGAAGTAGGGTCTTGTCTAGGTCTAGGACTTAAAGCTAATCTAATATACCTTAAAACCTTAAAAATATCATCCTAGGTTCATAAAAGACTTGGGGTGAATTGACAAAAAAAACCAAGCCAACACAGTGAAAACGTAAAAGCTTTTGCAGGACCCATCGACGGACCCAAGCAATGGGGCGCCGACTGAATGACGGCCAGTAGGCTGCTAGGGCGTCATTTGAGCAGTCTTGGTAGCTTGGTTGCCAATTCTTGGGTCCTCTTCTAGGACTCCTCATACGTCCTAGGTGGAGTCGTACCCGGACGTTGAACCTCTATGCATAGTCATCTAGGTCTTAGGAATATCCCAAATCAATTTCAATTACAACGACAACGTAAAACTCAATAAAACACATGACGATACTCAAGTACAGTCTAAGGCATATCTTCTGAACGTCATGGACGTTCTTGGATGTTTGACCTCAAAACGTCACCAAACTTCACTCACTGCCTAAGAGCATCATTATAACTCATTTTAACACAAAACTAACTCATGAAACATTCACGAAGCTCTAGTTCACCTTAGTTCATTTTAGGGTGTTACACCTACTACCACAAGCATACGCACTCGGTGCTTTGCCTTGTTACTCATATAGTAAATCATTCCCTAGGTGTATTAGAGAAGGTACAATTACTTAGTTCTACCAAATAATAATACTTTTTCATGGATAGCTAATTTGATTACTCTTGAAAGGGTGCCATAGGCCTTCCGATCCAAGATTCATCATTAACCTTTTTTCATATTTAGGTTCCATATTCTTGACCTTCTTTTCATTTTCAATGTCCCATATAATTCGTTCTTAAAAGGGCACCACTTTAGGTCTATCGATCCTAGACTTTCATTATTTAATTCAAACATTCATTCATACACATACATGAGGGTGACCAAGCCTACCAAGTGAAGACATCACATTCACATAACTTTCATGCATCAAGAAGAGGGACATAGTATAGCAAATCAAGACACAAGATTCATCATATAATTTATTCCATATCATTAAAGTACCAAGTAGGAACACCCAGTCTACCACAAATGATAAAACATCATCATATAAGACTCTTCTCAGTCCTTCATTATCATGTATCATCAATTAGAGAAGAATCGTAACATGATCCCCATAAAATATCATATAGACATCACATGCATACCTTCAATTCGTACATTCACATTACAAGATCACATACACAACACATTATACTTCACTTTACACATTCATATAAATAATATCACCTTGAAAGTAATCACATTACTTGATATAAAAAGCATCATATTGTCACTTCCGGGGAGCACCCCCTAGACGTAACCGGCGTCGTCGTCCTCGGAGAGGACTAAGACTAGCATTTTAGTTTACATCATTATATTCATAGGTTAAAAATGCGGAAAATTTAAAACTTTTCTATCTATCATAAGGTTTACATAGACCTCTCGCATACATATAAAATATTAATATCGAGTATACATAGACCCTTCATATAAGAAGATTACATAGTCTTCTAGATTTATTGCGCGCGCACACACACACACATACACACACACACACATATATATATATATATATATATATGTATATATATATATAATATATATCATAGTCTCAAAATGGATGTCTCATCTCATAACCATCTAAACAAGAATATCACAATTGGGCATAGCCCATACATCAATATAACAAAGCTTCATATAGGCTATACAATCATTAGTACTCAAATGAAAAGGAAATAACTAAAAGTCTTATAACTAGAACAATCATCATTAGCTTGATAGTAGCATTGCCCTCAAAAAGTAAGGACCTACCCAACTTGGATGAGTGAGAATTCCAAGTGTAAGATCCCAAAAATGACATAGGTGAACTAGAGCCTAACATTGTTGTCATAATCTTCTAAGGTTCTAAATAGGTCTGTCATGCTGTATAGAGAAATTATCTAAGAGTTTAGGTGCATTGGAAGTCAAATGTCAAGGGACGATTAAGACGTTCGACGTTTTAGTCACCTATGTTCCTCATATGTGGTTTTATGTGTTTAAGTGTAATTGATGAGGTTATATGGTCCTTAAATGATATTATGATATATATAGGCAGTGTGTAAAGTTTCGTGAAGTTTCGAGGTCAAACGTCCAAGAACGTTCGAAAGATGTGACTTGAAATGACCTTTTGTGTCTATGCATGTTTCATCGAGTTTTATGTGTTTGTTTTGAGTGAAATTCATGTGAGCGGTCCTAAAATCGTATAAGGGCATGTTTGGGTTGGAAACGTCTGGGCAAACATCCCCAAGAAAGATCCAAGGGTCCTTGAGGAAGGACCCATGTTGGTGGCCAAATATGCCTAAGGTAGTCCCACCTACGGATGGCAAACAACAGCCAGTGGCCTGGTCGACGCCCTGTAGGTGGAGGTTGTCATTTGGTACTTAGCCTGGGGAGTTAAGCTCCCATTTTCCATCCACTGAACCTATCGACGGAGGACAGGACGGTCCGTGGGTAGACTGACGCCTCGTCGATGGGCAACCATCGATTGGGTCTGTCTCCTGCGTGCAGTTCACTGTTAAGTGAGGGGTGAACTTGTAAATTCACTGCACGTCCAAGTTGAAGGATTTGCAGTTCCTTCAGGGTCTTTTAAGTATTTTAGACATGTATATATGTCTTTAACACTTATAAGAATTTATTCTTCCAAATCAAAACCCCAAAATCCCGTAGAAATTCCTTAGAACTCCATTGAATAGAAAGCTCAAGGAAGAGTTTGGATTGGAGATTTGAGTGGTTATTCTTCATAAAATTGAAGGATTAGCATCATTGAGGTATGGTTTTTGATCCTTGAAACTATATTCATCAAGGAGCCCAAATTCAAAGAAGTTTTCTAAAGTTTTTAAAAGATGAATTGTCCAATTTCATGATCTATCCATGGGTTCTTGCATTAAAGGTTTTTAATCATTGTTTAGTGATTGAAATGTTGTTATTAATATGATTTTAACTCAATTAACCTATGAACCCATGTAATTGATGAACCCTAGTTTTTGACTACTTTATGGGTTACTTGATATTGATGTAATGCTTATGAATTCTAGTGTATCTTTCTATGGGCTATCTAATGATGTAATAATTATATTCAATTGATGTCTAATTTGTATTAGAGTGATAAATATCGATTGAATTGACCTAGTTTCATCTAGTATTATGATTTATGCATTAAATTGATGTTCATGGCCATAGGTAAGGGCCTTATGGTATTGAATTGGATGATTTAGACATGGATTGAAGTGAAGAGAATGGATTGGAGGTACGCTTCCCTATTTCTCTTTATTTAAATTATTATATCTCCTGATTTATGATGTGATTGGCATGGACCACTTATGGTGGCGGTAATATGTGAATGATGTCACCTTGTCGGCGTTATTTTAAGTATATTGATGATCATGGCCTTGTAGGCACTACTTAAAGTAGTATGATGATGTGTGTAGTTTATTATGTGAAGTATGATCATATCTACCTATATGTGAGGTAATGTGATAGTATGTCTTTCTTCTATGAATGTTATTTAGGTGATCATGTTATACTATGACTCTGTGTTAAGTGTGTAGTCTTAGAGTTGATGCTTGATTATACCTAATTGGTTATGGAGTCTTATTATGACTATAATGATGATGTTAAAGTAATGTATAGGTTGACATAATGATGATAAGGGTCATTCCTAAGTGTCTAAAGAATGATATGCTATATGAATAAAGTGAAGTAATGTTGTGTCTTGTTTAAGTAGACTTGTGTCCCTTATTTGATGCATGTATGAAAGTAAATATGTGATGTATTGAGTTAGGAGGCTAAAGCGTCTTATTCTTGAATGAATGAACGATGTGAGAACTTGAATGATGATAAGATGGTCCTTAATGTGAAACCTTGAACCTAGTAGGTAAGGTTATGAAACTTGAAGTCGAAAGTCGTAATGGTATCCTTCATGTAATGTAATGATGGACTTAAGGTTGATTGCATGGAACAATATCATATCAATCCTTAAAAATGTCATGATGAGCTTCTTGTCGCCATTGGAAGGTTGCCCTAGAGGACCTGTTTTGTAGCATAAACGAAATAGGGTTATGAACATTATATGGAACCTTTTGTATGAACCTTAATGTGAATTAATCCATGAAAACAAAGGTTAGCACCGAGTGAGTATGGCAAGCAAAATAGTTATAGTTAAAGGATGAGGCTAGAAAACAAAGTAAGCCCTTCATATTCCTTAACCACGTGCCTACATGGTATGTGTCCAAGTTCTACCATTGGCAAGTAGAACAACCTCATCGGAGTAGGATAGAACTCCAGATTCCATGATTTACTAACATGGTCTATGTTGGTTATTGACTATTCTCATCGTGTGGTAGACCCATTAGCGTTAGAGAAGTTCTATAAAGTTTAGGTGGTGGTATGGGACGCTATCTAGACATTGCACAATAGGCTTTGAAGGTGTTAGTGACAGTCCCTAGGTCTTCTAAAAGATCACTATTTGAATGTCCTTTATGTGATGAATGTCTCTTAAATGAAATAATGAATGTAATAATTTAATGATATATATTATGTTAATGATTGAGCACCTAATCTAGAGTGACTTAAGGATTCCTTAGTTAAAGTGTGAACAGGGCATAAGGGATGATTACTTCATGTCTTATCAATGGAAGTCTTTAGAATGACTCTAGTTAGGAAAGTTAGTTGTTATATTGGACTTGATCTAAGCTCAGGAAGTCTTAAGGATTATTCAGCTAACCTTGAAGAGGGTGTATAAGCGTTCTGTTCTAGGAGTACTTAAGTAAGTTTTTTTATAGCCTTGGTAAAAAGATTGTCATATTATGTATGTTATGTATGTGTTGTGTTGTAAGTGTGTATGTGTCTCATTCTAAGTAGTCTTATGGATCATTTATGCATTCTTAGAGATGGTGTATGGGCGTTCTCTCTTTGTATGAATTAAGTGAGTCTTAGTTTAGATTTTAGTGGGTTCACTACATGCTAGAAGGTGTGTTTAGTGAAGGCTAAGAACTTCACTATACAGTGAAGGGACTTCACTGTAACGGTGATTCGAATTACGGGAAAGTGACTTATAAAATTATGATATTTGGTTTAAATGATCTCTTATGTGTTTCTAAGTTGATAAATGTTGTTCTTATGTTGATATTTAAATGAAAAGATGCATATTTCAAATAAATGTCTGTTTTCATGATTTTTATGCATTATGCCATACTTAGTATATGTGGTTGTACTAATTCCATGCTTTTATCTATCTCTATAGTGGTTGGTAGGTGAGGACCATTTGGGAAGCAATACTTGGATCGTAGCATCATTCAAGTGAAGTTGAAGTATGTCTTCATTTGACTCGAGGGCATAGATGTATTTTATTGTTCTTATCAAAGTATTGTAATAGACTATGTAGTAATATATTTCCATTTCGTATGGGCCGTGGCCCAAGTACTCTTGTGTCTAAGATTGATGAGATTGAGACTTAGTATTTACTATTACTTTTATATGAAAGAAATTTTAAAGACTCTTATATGTTTTGTGAAAAGTATTAATTTCGCACTACTTTTCACTATGTATATGCGATGAATGATATGAAAGGGCTTGTTTAAGACTTCCGAGAGGTTGAGTATGCCGGTTTCACTCCAAGAGTAACATATCTTCTAGGGTATGGTCTTGGGATGTGACACCAAGTCTTCTTCAAAGTCGTGTCAGAAGCCCTTCAACGGCCGGAACATAAAATATTGAGAAAAATGGAGAAAATGGGGTTAGCACATCACATCTATTCTTATAAGACCATATGCACATACAATATGAAATCATTCTAAAAAGGGACATTTCAATAAAGCATGCTATTTTACTTTAAAGGACTTATGCACCTTCAAGAACCAATACAAGTCAATAATACATATTCAATAAGTCAAAACCATATACATCACAAGACCAGTCCTACTAAGTCTAGTCAAGTCAATCACACATACTAACATACTTGAACACATAATCAAGACAACTCTATCATCAAATTATACCATCAATAAGCATGAATAAGAGTTCATCACATTATAACAAAGCAAGACCAATAATCATGACCCTCTTTATGTCCACTTGTGCAATGACTAAGCAAAGCCCCATAACCTTACTTAATCAAGTAAACCTAGCAAGAACCATAACCAATTCCCAGCTTCACATATCATATAATTTAGAGTACATAACATCATACTTTAGCAATAGAGACCAAATACATATTCACAAGAGTAACCAACATCACCTAGTGTCATTAACATGTAAGATCATCTATACATATCATTTGCATTTTATAAGCATATACATATATAAGAACAACCTTTCAATAGTCCCTTCAAGGCATAACTAGTGCAATGTATAGGTAGAGTCCCATAACCCTACCTTGAGTAAGCTAAACCCCTTAGGTCATCCTAGTTAGAGTTCATTGATTACTTCATTTTACCTTTTGGGAACATCATGACATAACCGACATAGACCACATTAGCTAATGTGGAATCCGGTGTCATGAGACCCTAAACCGAAGGAAGGCAGACTCCTTGCCAAGGTAGTACCATAACATGAACATAGCAACTATGTAGATTCACTAGCTAGTATTCATATTGGGGAAACATAGTTCAAGAACTAGGAGATATAGTTGGGACCCTCTTTATGCTATATGAATTATAGTCTCGAATCTCATGAGTACATTAGTGATCCTACCTTCCCTATGTGGGAAGGGAAACTCCACACTCTAGTTTACTCGGTGCTAAGCTAGAGTGTCGTTTTGAAATGTCTTTAAGCCTTTATTAACAATCATAGCTTAAATTAGGTCATAGGGTCTGTCCCTTATATAATCATCATCATAGCTCAATAAGAATTGTATGAGTACTTTCCTTTCATTACAATTCATACATTTGAGGTTAACACATTTACATAATCACATTATTATAAGGCACATTGATAATTTATCACATTTCTTATAACATTTATTACTTAGCCAACACCTCACAAACCATAGTCAAGACATTTCAATTCAACATCATACCAACACTATCGATCTTAACATAATGCAAACTTCAATACAACGCCACCATTTAATAACAAGTAAGCATAATTGAAGTAAAGAGTTGAGATCACAAGACTTACCAAGTCTCCTTAAGCAACCATCATCATGGTCTTACCATCAAACCTCCAACTCAACCCACCAAAGGATGTAATATCATCACACAATAGTAACCAACATAATAATAAAGTCAGTTGACTCATTACTCAATAATTCACTCGTAGTCCATAGTCTATAGTTAGAGATTTAGGTCAACTTCTCAAGAACTAGCATGATAGGATTACAATATATCTCCATCTAATCATAAATTGACATAATAACAACATAGGATAGTAATTAAACCAATAACCATATCAACTGAACCAACACTACACACTTCAACTCATGATCACAACCTAGGGTTAAGGGGAAAAGGTCATCTTCTACAAACTAGACCAATCCATCAATAAGTAGTGTAATATATTCATAATTAATCATATTATAATTAATACAATACAAATAAACCATCAAAAATCCAATTGAAAGATAAATTTCGAGATTGAAAGAAACCCGCATGAAAACTCATCTTTTGAAACCAATTTTGAAAGCACCCTTTGGGGAAAGGAATCCCAAAGGTGAAAGTAATATTGTTGATTGATGAAGTTTGATGGAGAAACTTTGATCTTTATCAGCCCTAGAACCCCTTGAAATGACCTTCTATGGTGTTCTTCTACTTCAGAGAGAGAAAGAAAAGAGAATGAAGAGCAATTTGAGTTGTCGGAATTATGAGGGTTAGGTTAGCTTAATTAGGTTAGGGTATTTAGATAGGTTGTTAAATAACTTAATTAGACCACCCTTAACGACTAAATAATTAACTAACCACCTAATTAATTAAATTAACCAAACTAAAAACGTGCAGAAAAATTAGTGCCCTCACAGACGACACAACGCCTACGTCCCGTTTGTCAATAGACGGTCCAAGGACCAACCGTCCTGCTGGTCCGTCGTTTGTGACTGAGACTGTCCAAAACAGGAACCCCATGGATTTGGATAAGTTGACATTGACAGAGGCATCGAGGCCCCGTCGATTCACCAACGGCTCGTCGCCTGCAACATGTCGATGGACACTGCCTTTTGGCAGCTTTTGCCAAATTGCAAGAGTACATCCTCAAGGTCCCTTGGTTGGTCTTTGAGGAGTCGAACCCGGACGTTTTGACTATAAACTAACTCAAATACGTGTTAGACACAATTTCATCATTTTCCGACTCAAAGTTAGTAAAATAGGCTAAGGCGCACTAGCACCTCACTGAACTAGTTCTTGGACGTCATGGACGTTATTTGATATTTTGATTTCTAAACTTGCTAAATGACTTATATACATTATAATTGACCTTAAAATAGTGTCTAAACCTTTTGACACCTCTTAGACTTTTGCAGTGTTATATTACCTCCCCCCCCCCCCCCCCCCGCCCCCCTTTAGGAACATTTGTCCGTGAATGACACTAAAATCTTTTGAAAGGAAGGAATTGACTCAAGACTAGCAGCCCAAAAAATAACAATACATTATAACATGAATTACAACATCAATCATGGCATTTACACATAGCAAGACTTCAATTACTACACATAAAGCTCAACATCAAAATATGAGGAATTTCCTTCTCACAACAACATGAGCTCAACATACCATATATGAGTCAACTATGCCAAAACTCAACTTACCAACATGCTCAATATCATTCCATAAATACTCACCATTTAAAAATGCACAACATAGCTTTAAAAAAGAAGAATTGCAAATTTTCAAGTCGATATACATACTTCACTGTATATTTCACTAAACTAGAACATTTTTGCAAAACTTCACAAAAAATCAAAGCAACATCAAATTTAGTCATTAGTTTCACTATTTGCAAGAAAAACTAACCTTAATTTGGAAAAATATGAATATAACGGGACTTCATGTCGGCCTCGGCCTCCCTTGTTGCTCCCTCAACAAGGTGGTTTCTCCATAACACTTTTACGGAGGCCACCTCTTTGTTCCGCAATATCTTCACTTGACGATCAATGATTTCAACCGTAACTTCCTCATAGAAGAGGTTATCCTTCACACCAAGACCCTCAACAGGAAAAATAGACTCTGGATCACCGATACACTTCTTAAGCATAGAAACATGGAAAACTGGATGAACCAAAGATAGTTCACTAGGGAGTTTAAACTCATAAGAAACCTTATCAACCATTTGCAAGATTTCATAGGGACACACATAACGAGGACTCAACTTTCCTTTCTTTCCAAGTCTAACCACCTCTTTCATAGGCAAAATTTTCAAGTACACCTTATCACCTTCTTCAAATTCTAAATTTCTTCTCCTATGATCTGCATAAGACTTTTGCCGACTATTGGCTATTTGCAACTGGTTCCTTATGATATGAATTTTCTCCAAATTCTTATAAATCTAATCAAGATCAAGAAGAGAATACTGGATAACCTCAAACCACCCAATTGGAGACCTACACCTCCTACCATACAAAGTTTCATAATGTGACATAGATATGGATGAATGAAAACTATTATGATATGATAACTCCACCAAAGGAAAATGCTCATCCCAATTTCCCTTAAAGTCAATGATGCAAGCTCTAAGCATATCTTCAAGAGTTTGAATAGTCCGCTCTACTTAACTATCCGTTTGAGGATGAAAAGCGGTGCTTAATTTCACTTGAGTACCCAAACCTCTTTGAAATGATCTCCGAAACCTAGATGTAAATTGCACACCTCTATCTGATATGATGGACAAAGGAACCCTATCAAGACTCACTATCTTGTCAATCTAGATTCTTGCATACTATTCCTCCGAATAAGTAGACATAACAGGAATAAAGTGAGCGGATTTGGTAAGGTTATCAACTATTAGAGTCATGTTTCTTTCGAGTTTTAGGTAACCCCACTAAGTAATCCATGATGACATCTTCCCACTTTCAAGTAGGAATTTGGATTTCTTATAGTAGACCACTCGCCTTTTGGTTTTCGGCCTTCACTTGTTGACAATTGTGACGCTTTGCAACAATCTCCGCAATATTCATTTTTAGGCCATCTGTAACACTTTGAAAAGTCAACACGTGTCGAAAAGCCTAACCTAGGTGTCATGAAGCATATACACTTTTTTAAGTCTATTCGAATGAATATAGGTCATTTAGGAAGTTTACAAACCAAAACATCCAAGAACGTCCATGATGTCCGGAAGTTGGTTCAAAGAGGTACTAGTGCGCCTTAGCCTATTTGACTAGCTTTTAAGAGTTGGAAATTAATAAAATTTAGTGAAAATTTGTTTGACACGTGTTAAAGATGTTTCATGGTCGAAATGTCCGGGTACGAATCCCCAAGGATCAACCAAGGTCCCTTGAGGAAGACCCTTGCAGGTTTGAGGCAATATTGTCTGGGCAGTGTGCATCGACTAGAGGCAAACAACGAGGCGTGTGTGGATCGAAGGGGCGTCGATGCCAACCGTCATCCAACATTTATTCAAATTGTTGGAGGCCTAGATTGCACAAGTATCTGACGAAAACTACGGATGTGCAGGACGGAGGGGTGGCAAGTCGTCGACTCACAGACGAACCGTCGATCGGCGTCTCGTCTGTGAGGGTCAAGTTTTCCTGCACGTTTTTAAGTTGGTCAATTAAATTATTTAAGGGGTTAGGTGCTTATTTAGAGTATTAAGGGGGTCTAATTAAGTTAGTTAACCTCCCATATAAAGTCCCCAACCCCATTAAACTAATTAGAACTCATAAAACAATTTCTCTACCTTCTCTCTTCTTTCTCTGTCTATTCAAAGACTCCATTGAAAACTAAGTCAATGAAGGGTTTTGGGGAATGTAAATGGGAGATTTCATCTCCAAATATTCACCATAACGTTGAGGTATGGGATCTCTTCACCTTTCAGACCTCTTTCCTCAAAGGGTTCATTCAAAGTGTTTTCAAAACTTGAGTTTTAAAGTGGGTTTCATCCAATTTCAAAATTGACGTTATGAATTGAATTGTAGATGATTTATTTAGGTTATATTGAATAGATTAACATGTATTTTAACTTAATTATGGTAATTGTTGGTGGTCTTGCCTAAATTGAAGAACATGATCGTAAATCCCTAACCCTAGATTGTGATCTTGACTTATATTGTATAATGTTCATTCAATTAACTTGGTTATGGGTTGAATTACTACTAGATTATGTTGTTATGTTAATATGAATGAATTAGGATGATGTGTAGTCATTCATTCTAGTTCTTGAGAAGTGACCTAGAGTATGATGAATTGAGTTAATCTTAAGCTTTGATCTATTATCGAATTGTGATGTAGTGATTCTTCTAGCCTTGTGATTATGTTGGTTGTTGAATTATGGTAATTTGATGACCTAATTGAGTTGAACTAAGGGTTGATGGTAAGACCTTGATGATGAACTATGAAGGAGAGTTTGTAAGTCTTGTGATCCCTATACTTTGCTTAAATTCTGGTTAATTGTGATTAAGTCATGATGATTGTGTTAGAGTATGCCTTGTTTAGGGTTGATAGGGTGGTATGATGTTGAATTGAAATGTCTTTCTTATGGTTTATTAAGATGTAAAGTTATAAGGATGATGGTGATTATCAATGTGCCTTATTATGAAAGAATATGTAATTTGTTAACCTTACTTATGTGTATTGTAATGAAAGGATTATACTCATGCAATTCCTATTGAGCTATTATGATGATGATTATACAAGGTCTAGACCGTATGACCTAAACTAAGTTATGACTGATAAATAAAGATATTAAAGACATTTCAATAAAGGACTTAGCTTAGCACCGAGTGAACTTAACAATGGGAGGTTATGACTTTCCAATAAAGGAAGAGTTACGCTATAGTTCTATATCTGATGTTGACTCCCCTTTGAGGGACACTCATTTCATTGATTCCCATTATATGAGGCCCTAATTACCAAGTGGTATGTATAAGGAGATACCTATCTCTTAGTTCTTGAACTATGTTGCCCTCATAGGAAGACTAGCTAGTGAATCCACCTAGAAAGCTTCGTTTATGTTTGGTTTTACTTTGGCCGGTAGACCACCTTCCATCGGTGTAAGGCTTTACAACACCAATTTCCACATTAGCTCATGTAATCTATGTCGGTTAAGGCGAGTGTTCCCTAAATGAAAATTATGTAATGATATGTAAACTAACTAAAGTGATATAAGGGGTTTGACGTAGCTTAGGTAGGGGTATGAGACTATACCAATGCCTTGCACTAGTTTTCCTTGAGGGGAGCTTTAGGATGTTAATATTATGTATGTATATAATGATAAATATAAATGATCTTATATGATGATTATGATTCTTATGATCGTGTAAGTGGTCCTTATAACTAAAGTACGAACTTATGTGTATTTGAAAGCTATGTTATGTGAAGTGGGTTACTATTTATGGTTCTTGTTGGGTTACTTGATTGAGTAAGGTTATGGGACTTTGCTTGATCATTGCACTTGTTGACTTTATGAAGATTGATGATTAGTTGTCTTCCTTTTATATTTACATGATGAACATTTATTCATACTTGTGATGTTATTACTTGGTGATGGATTTATATGTGATTATGGGTTCAAGTATGTTTATATGCATATAGCTTCCTTTGACTTGTTGAACATGTCTAAATGATTGGTATGTTTTTTTTGATTGTGCATAAACCTTTAAAGAGGTAAAATGGCATGATTTAACTAAATGTCCCTTTTTAGCATGCTTTGTTGTTATATGTGCATATGGTCTCATACTTAGTACATGTGGCGTACTAACCCTATTTTCCCCCTTTTCCCAAACATTTTAGGATTCGGTCGTTGAGGGTTCGTTCGAGGTGACATAAAGGAGGCTTGGATATTCTCTATAATCCAAGTGGGTAGGTCCTTATTTTCTCGAGGGCGATGCCAATATCTCGCTACAGATTTGTTTAGTTCTTAAGACACTTATGTTTACTCTATCTTTCATTTGTGTACAATTTGTATAAGCCTATATGTGGCTTCCTTATATTGTTATAGGGCTATGCCCAAATTTCAATTGTCATTCTAGATGGTTATGAGATGAGACGAATTTTGTGACTCTATTCTATATTATATATGTATGTGACCTGAAAGTAGAAGACTAAGTAATCTTCTTATACGAAGGGTCTATGTATACTCGATATTAATATTATTACGTGTATGTAGAGCTCTATGCAAAACTCAAAATAGATATAGTTAAAAGTTTTAATTTTTATGCATATTTTAGCCTATTAATGTTATGATAAATGCTAAGAGGCTAGTCTTAGTTCTCAAAGAGGACGACGACACTGGTTGCGTCTAGGGGGTACTCCCCTGATGTGACACCATCACACAAAAACACCTGTCTAAGATCATGGTACATATTTGTAGAACCCGGATGACTAGAGTAACGGGATCCATGAGCTTCCTAAAGGATCCTACTCCTCAAATCATCCACATTAGGCACACACAATCTTCCTTGATACCAAAGAACACCATCCCCCTTAGGAGAATGACTCATTCATCTTTCCGAGAACAGATTCTTTCAACTCCATCAATAATGGATCAAGGTGTTTCTTAGGCTTCACCTCAACCACAAAAAAAGACTCGGAGTTATGATGTACCACTATACCACCGTTTGATGAATCTTCAATTCGATCCCCTAAACGAGCCAACCTATGAACATCTTTCACTGGGTTTCTCTTGGCTTCCTCCACATGGGACACACTTCCCTGGACAAACGACTCAAAGCGTCTGCTACCTCATTAGCCTTGCCGGGGTGATGGTGAAAACTCATGTCATTGTCTTTCTTCAACTCTAACCATCTCTTTTGCTAGAGATTCAACTCTTTTTGAGTGAATACATATTGAAGACTTTTATGGTTCGTATACACATAAATATGAACCCCATAAAGATAATGCCTATATATTTTCAAGGAAAATACCACGGTCGCTAACTCAAGGTCATGAGTCGGATAATTCTGCTCATGAACTTTGAGTTGCCTAGAATCATAGGCTATAACATTGTTGTGTTGCATAAGAACACACCCTAACCCAAATTGGGATGAATCACAATATACAACGAAACACTTTGTACCTTCTAATAGAGTCAATACCGGTGCGGAAGTAAGCCTATCCTTCAACAATTGGAAGCTCTTTTCACATGCCTCCGACTACTCAAATTTCACATTCTTTTGGGTCAAGTTTGTCAAGGGGGAATCAAGAGACACCAACCCGTCGGCAAACCTTCTATATTAACCGGCTAAGACTAATATTTCACTGCTTCGGTCTTCCTTGGATCAACCTCTACACATTCAATAGAGAAGATATGACCAAGAAACTCTACCGACCTCAACCAAAACTCACATTTTCTATACTTTGTAAACAATTGGTGTTCCTTAAGAACTTGTGACACCACCCTCAAATGGTCCATGTGTTCACCCTCATTCTTCGAATATACCAAGATTTCGTCAATGAAGACAATGACAAATTAATCTAGGTAACTTCGAAACACCCTATTCATTAGATCCATAAATGGCGCGGGAGCATTAGTGAGACAGAAGGACATAACTAAGAACTTATAATTACCATATCTTGTTCGAAATGTCATCTTGGGAATATCTTCACTTCTCACCCTAAGTTGGTAATATCCCGATCTCATGTAAATCTCTGAAAAGTAACTCGCACCTTGGAGTTGATCAAATAAATCATCAATCCAAGAGAGAGGATACTTGTTCTTGATTGTGACTTCGTTAAGTTGATAGTAATCGATACACATTCGAAGGGACCCATTCTTATTCTTCTCAAACAATACCATAGCACCCTATGGAGAAATACTAGGGTCGAATAAAGCCCTTGCCTAGCAAGTCTTTGTGTTTAGCCTTCAACTCTTTCAATCGGACGTAGCCATCCGAGAAGGTGGAATTGAAATGGGATTTTATCCTGTTGCAAGTCGATACCAACGTCAATTTCCCGTTTTGGAGGAATACCGTGAAGATCATTAGGAAAGACCTTCGGAAATTCCCTCACTACGGGAACCGACTCAATGGGAGGAATATCGGAGTCTAAATCTTTGACTCTTACAATATGATATAAACACACTTATACATCATTTTGCATGCTTTTAAACAAGAGACGATTTGACCTGTAGGAATAGAATTTCACCCCTTCCACTCTAAAACGAGATCATTTGTTAAGTTAAACTTCACCACTCTCGTTCTACAATCTATAGAAGCAAAGCAAGCATGCTTCCAATAAAAATCAAACATATCAAGTTCTACTAGTTCAACATGAGTAACTCTATAGGGAAACATTATAGGACAATTTCTATGTACTATTTTTTCAACAACCGAATCACCCACTAGGTAGACACTGAAAAAGGTTCACTCAAAATATCAGGCAAAATGACAAAAATGTTTAGCTACTAAAGGTGTAACAAATGACAAGGTAGCACCGGGATCAAGTAAAGCATATAAATTAATAGAAAATACTTTTAACATACCGGTCACCACATCGGGAGAAGTCTCTTGATCACCTGTAGAGTGGAGAGCATAGAAGAGGTTCTTCTTAGGAACATAAACATTCGAACCACTTGCTTTTCCACTCTGCTTGTCTTACACCTTCACATTTGGGGAATCTCGAACCTTTTGCCCACTTTTACCACAACCAACACAATTATTTGCTCCTTTAAGTAAATCATCATAATGCTTCTTTTCACACCTTCAACAAGTTGGCTTCTTTGTTGGTGAACTAGTACTCCTTCCCTTTTGAGACTTAGGGTTAGGCACCATATCATCACTAGCCTTAGGGAACTTGGAGGGAACATGGTTAGAAAACCTCCTCTTGAACTTATGTTTGTCTTGAATGTCAAGCCTACCCCTTGAAGCACCACCATAAAAAGACCTTGCCCGTTGGGCATCCTTACTCTTTCTCTTAACCCTTGTCTCTTACACTTATTGAGCATGAACAATAAGACGATAAATGTTCATATTATCATGTAGAATAGCCGAATGACATTCTTCTTTCAAGTAATCCGACACTCCCGTCACAAAGAGACTCATTTCATCCATAAGGTCAGAAACTAAAGAAGGAGCAGCCTTTCACAATTTAGTAAATTTTAAAGAGTAGTCAAGTACACTCGTACCTCCTTGAAGAAGGTTGATGAATTCTTCCACTTTGTCTTCCATCTTATCTCTAGGAAAAAAAACGATCAAGAAAAGCCTTCTTGAAAATCTCTCATGTCAGCGGTCCACCCCTTAGAGGACTATTATATCTCCATTGGACATACCAAGTTTGGGTCACATCTTTGAGTTGGTAAGTGGCTAACTCGGCTTACTAACTAGTAGTCAACCCCATAGCATATAGAATCTTCTATATCTCATCAATGAAATTTTGGGGTAGAAAGTAGGGGGATTCCTCTTTAGAGAAATCCCTCAAATGGGAGGCCATGGTGCCAACATGTTGGTTTGCTCGGGGTACCACCTCCCGATTAGTTTGGGCCGTCATGGCTTGTGCTTGAGTGTTGACGTCTTGTGCTTATGTAGTAATGACTTTGGACTTTTGGAGAAAGGCTGCCCTTATGTCACCATCCATCATAGGTTTAACACTCCGAAAAGTCAAGACCTAATATAGCGTCTAACATGAGTGTATAAAGGTTTAAATACTTTTTAAGATCTAAAATAATGTATATAAGTCATCCAAGAAGTTTAAGAGCCAAGACGTTAAAGAACGTCCATGACGTCCAGAAACTAGCTTAATTGAACTAGTTGACGTCGCTATGTTTGGGGATGGTTTCGGAGGGTTAAATGAAGTCTAAAACTTGTAAAAATACTTTTTTAGATAGATGTAGTATACGGGGTCTAAATGTCCAATAACGACACCTCAAGAACCACCCGAAAGGTCATGGAAGAAGACCTAAACATGGGTTGGAAGGGCTTCTGTGCGACGCGCAGACAACACGGACCTCACTGCCTCAAATTATTTTAGAAAAATAAAATGTGTGTTGGCCCCGCGACGCGGAGCCACTTCCCAGATTCAGTAAAATCGTATTTTTGATATGTTTACTTCACTAAGTGACCATTTTAAGTGAGGTATGATTTGAGTAATATAGGGGGTGATTATATATATCCTAAGGGTAGTTTTTAAAGTATTTATTCACTCATCCAAACTCAATTCCCAAAACAAAATCTAAAAGCTCTCAAATCTCTCTACTTTCTCTCTCCCAATTCCTCCATTGAACAAGGAAGAAAGCTTTAAGAAGAAGGTTAATTTCTCTAGGATTTCACTTAAACTTCGTGGATTAATCTTAATTAAGGTATGGGTTCTTCACTCGTGGGACTCCTTTCCCCAAGAGGTCCTCTCACAGTTGATTTTTAATTTACCTAATTCCATGGGGTTTTCTAATTATAATGGGTTTTCTTCTAAGCTTCAAATTGATGATAAATTGTGATTTCCTATGACTAATTGAGTATAGATTGTTGGTTAATTAATGTTAATTGATGCAATTTCATGTTGATCATGTTCCCTTGCCAAATAACCAAATCTTGTATCTTGGTTATAAATTGATGGGAATTGAATTATGATTTGATTATTCAACTTGTTTTATCTATTCTAATTAATCTATGGATTGACTAGGGTAATCTATTGTTGGGATTGGATCAAATTCATGATGAACCCTAATTCCCCTAACCTAGGTTATGAATTGATATTGATTGGGATAGTGATGATGCAATTGACCTAGTTCTTGTATTAATTACTATTGATTGATGTTTCTACACCTATAATTGGATGAAATTGGTTGGTTGATGGTAAGACCATTATTATGTATTTTGAATGAGATTTGGTAAGTCTTCATGATCCGAACCTTTACTCCAACTATTATGGCTTGTTATTGAGGATGTCGTTCAATTGAAGCATGCCTTGTGAATAGCCTATGTAAGTGTTGGTATGATATTGAATTGAAATGTCTTGACTATGTGATTGTGAGATTATTCTTAAGATTAAATGATATAAGGTTGGTGATGACTTGCGTATGTGCCTTGTTATGAAACGATGATGATGCTATGCTAAATGTCAATGACTATACCTATTGAGATAAATGTCAATGACTATACAAGGGATTAGACCCTATGACCTAAACTAAGTGATGATTAATAAACAAAGACATTTCAAAAGGGACTTAGCTTACCACCGAGTGAACTTGACAATGTGATGTGTTGACTTCCCATAGAGACGATTCACTCTATGGTTCCATAAGAGGTGTTGACTCCCCTATGAGGGACACTCACCCAATGGATTCCTATGAGAAGAGGCTCCCATTGCTAAAGGGAATGTAGAGAGATCATACCTATCTTTTAGTTCTTGAACTATGTTGCCACCATAGGAAGACTAGATAGTGGATCCACCTAGAAAGCTACGTTTATGTTTGGCTCTACTTTGGCTGGTAGACCACCTTCCATTGGTGTATGGTTTTACAACACTGGATTCTACACTTAGCTCTTGTGGTCTATGTTTGTTAAGGAAAATGTTCCCGAAAGTAAAATAAAATAATGATGTGAACTCTAGATAGGATGACTTGAGAGGTTCACTTAGTCTAGGTACGGGTATGGGACTCTACCTAGGCATTCCACTAGTTGGCTTTGAGGGAAGTCTTAGAAGGATGTTTATATGATATGATGATCTTATAAATTAAATGTTATGCTTATGTTGACTTTACATTTTGATGATCCTATATGATGTTAATTTTATTTATGAACATGATGTTGGTCTATATTGCTAAATATGATGATGGTTATTATTGATGCTATGTTATGTTAAGTTACGCATTATTTGTGATCCTTTGTTTGGTTTACTTGATTGAGTAAGGTATGGGTCTTTGCTTAGCCATTGCACTTGTAGCCTAAATGGTGGGTTATGAGTAAGGGTCTTGCTTATATTTTGATGTTATGAACTCTTGTACATGTTAACTTGACCATTACTTGTTGATGTTGGTCGTGTGTAGTATATGGGTTTTACTTATGGATTATGTGATAATTGTCTTATATGGGTTATTGATTGTGCATAAGGCAATTCAAAGTACTTTAGCATAGTTTTGATCAAATGTCCTCTTTAGCATGATTTCACTTGTTTTATGTGCATATACCCATACTAGTACAAGTGTGTACTAACCCACGTTTGATATTTACTACGAATGTAGGGTCCGGCCGTTGATATTAGAGAAGGCTTTGAAGACTACTTGGATTCTTATCTTCCATGTTTGGTAGGTCCTCACTTTACGAGGACGATGCCATTATCTACCTATTGGATGTTGATTAGTCTTAAAGAAACTTTGTTCATTCTCTTTCATTTTTGTGCTATAATTGTAAAGCCTATATGTGGCTATAATTGTTGATGTAAGGGCTATGCCCAAATTGTGATACTCTTATCTAGACGGCTTAATATGATACAATGTTATAGACTTCTTATGGGACTATCTTATACTATGTATGTGCAATAAAACTAGAAGACTGTGTAATCTTCTTATACGAAGGTTCTATATATACTCGATATGAATATATTATGTGTATGTAGAGGTCTAAGTAAACCTCTATTTAGAAGTAATCAAAAAGTGTTAAATTTTCTGCATTTTTAACTTATGAATGTAATGATGTAAGCTAAGAGGCTATTCTTACTCCTCTTCGAGGACGACGACGCCGGTTATGTCGGTGAGTTGCTCCTCGCATGTGAGAATTGGTTGTTGAGTGAGACATCGACTCCAAAGATATTCAACCTCATGCTCTGATACAAAATTTGTCAAAATGGATGTATCATCTCATAACCATCTAAACTTTAATATCACAATTGGGCATAGTCCATACATATATATAACAAAGCCACATATAGGCTATAAAATCTTTAGTACTCAAATTAAAAAGAAAGAACTAAAAGTCTTATAACTAGAACAATCATGATTAGCTTGATAGTGGCACTACCCTTGGAAAGTGAGGACCTACCAAACTTGGATGAGTGAGAATTTCAAGTCTTCTTCAAAGTCATCTCAAAAGCCGTTAAACGACCGGAACCTAAAATGTTGGGGAAAAGGGAGAAAATGGGGTTAGCACATCACATGTAAAAATTATGAGACCATATGCGCATACAATATAAAATCTTGCTAAAAAGGGACATTTCATTAAAGCATGCTCTTTTACTTTAAAAGACTTATGCACCTTCAAGAACCAATACAAGTCAATAATACATATTCATTAAGTAAAAACCATGTACATAGCAAGACCAATCCTACTAAGTCTAGTCAAGTCAATCATACATACTAACATACTTGAACACATACTCAAGACAACTCTATCATCAAGTTATACCATCAATAAGAATGAATAAAAGTTCATCACACTATAACAAAGCAAGACCATTACTCATTACCCTCTTTTAAGTCAACTTGTGCATTGACTAAGAAAAGTCCCATAACCTTACTTAATAATGTAAACCTAGCAAGAACCATAACCAATTGCCAACTTCACATATCATAACATTTAGAGTATATAACATCATACTTTAGCAATAGAGACCAAATACATGTTCATAAGAGTAAGCAACATCACATAGTGTCTAACATGTAAGATCATTATATGCATATCATTTGCATTATATAAGCATATACATACATAACAACAACCTTCCAATACTCCCTTCAAGGCATAACTAGTGCAATGTATAGGTAGATTCTCATACCCCTATCTAGACTAAGTTAAACCCCTTAGGTCATCCTAGTTAGAGTTCATTAATTACTTCATTTTACCTTTTGGTAACATCTTGCCTTAACCGACATAGACCACATGAGCTAATGTGGAATCCGGTGTCATGGAACCCTACACCGAAGGAAGCCAGACTACTTGCCAAGGTAGTACCATAACATGAAAATAGCAACTACGTCGATCCACTTGCTAGTATTTCTATGGGCGAAACATAGTTCAAGAACTAGGATATATAGTTGGGACCCTCTTTATGCTACATGCATTATAGTCTCCAATCTCATGAGTACATTAGTGATCCTACCTTACCTATGTGGGAAGGGACACTCGTAACTCTAGTTCACTCGGTGCTAAGCTAGAGTCCCATTTTGAAATGTTTTCAAGAATTTATTAACAATCACAACTTAGTTTAGGTCATAGGGTCTATCCCTTATATAATCTTCATCATAGCTCAATAAGAATTGTATGAGTACATTCCTTTCATTAAAATTTATACATGTGAGGTTAGCATATTTACATAATCACATCATGATAAGGCACATTGGTAAGTTATCACCTTCGTTATAACATTCATATCTTAGCCAACACCTCAAAAAACATAGTAAAGACATTTCAATTCAACATCATACCAACCTTATTGATCTTAACATAATGCATACTTTCATACATCACCACCACTTAATCACAAGTAAACATAATTGGAGTAAAGAGTTGAGATCACAAGACTTACCAAGTCTCCTTCATAAAACATCATCATGGTCTTACAATCAACCCTCCAACTCAACCCAACAATGGTTGTAATATCATCACAGAATAGTAACCAACATAATAATAAATTCAATTGAATCATTACTCAACAATTCAGTACTAGTTCATAGTCTATAATTAGAGATTTAGGTCAATTTCTCAAAAACTAGAATGATAGGATTACAATACATATAAATCTATTAATAAATTGACATAATAACAACATAGGATAGTAATTCAACCTATAACCAAGTCAATTGAACCAACACTACACAATTCAACTCAGGATCACAACCTACGGTTAAGAGGAAAAGGTCGTCTTCTACAAACTAGACCAATTCATCAATAAGTAGTGTAATATAGTCATAATTCATCATAGTATAATCAATACAATCCAAGGAAACCATAAACAATTTCGAGATTGGAAGAAACCTGCATGAAAACGCATCATTTGAAATTAATTTTGAAAGAACCCTTTGGGGAAAGAAATCACAAAGGTGAAAGGAATCCCACACCTTGTTGATGATGAAGTTTGATGGAGAAAATTTTATCTTTATAAGCCCTACAACCCGTTCAATTTAACCTTCTATGGTGTTCTTCTACTTGGGAGACAGAAAGGAGAGAGAATGAAGAGCAATTGGAGTTGTGGGAATTATGAGGGTTAGGTTAGCTTAATTAGGTTAGGGTCTTTATATAGGTTGTTAACTAACTTAATTAGACCACCCATAACCCCTAACTAATTAAATAACGACCTAATTAATTAAATTAACCAAACTAAAAATGTGCAGCTAAATCAGTGCCCACACAGACGACACCACGCCTACGCCCCATTTGTCAATCGACAGACCAAGGGATAAACCGTCCTTCTGGTCCATCGTTTGTGACTGAGACTGTCAAAAACAGGACTCCCATGGATTTGGATAGGTGACCACCGACAGAGGCATCGACGCCTCATTGATTCACCAACGGCTCATCGCCTGCAACTCCCCGATCGACACTGCCTTTTGGATGCTTTTGCCAAATTGCAAGGGTCCATCCTCAAGCGCCCTTGGTTGGTCCTTGGGGAGTCGTACTCGGATGTGTTATGGGTCCTTACTTAGTTATTCCACTAGTGGACTTAATGGGTGTGTATGAGTGATGGTCTTACTTAGATTATGATATTATGAACTCTTATGCATGCTTGTTGATATTATAACTTGACGATAGAGTTGTCTTTATTATCTACTTAATTATTTTGATATGCATTTTGACTTGACTTGACTTGATATTTTTAGTCTTGTAATGTACATGGATTTGACTTAAGAAATATGTTTTCATTGAATTGTATTGGTTCTTGAATGTGCATAAGGACTTTTCAAAGTAACTTTGCATGTTTTGAATAAATGTCCCTTTTTGGCATGATCTATGTTGTATGTGCATATGTTCCATACTTAGTCCAAGTGATGTTCTAACACCATTTCTCTCTTTTCTCCCAACATTTTAGGTTCCGGCCGTTATGGAGTTTGTGGTAATTTGCAAGGAAGGCTTAGAATCATTATCCAAGTTAGTATGTCCTCATGTCCGAGGATGATGCCTTGCTATTACTCTACCTATGTTTCTTAGTTTTAGTGTAAAGACGATCATTTCATTGTACTTGTTCCAAGATATTTTTGTAAGACCTAAGTGGCATTTATACATTGTGTAAGAGCTTATGCCCATGTTGATTTGGCCCCGTTTAGATTGTTTGATATGAGACATCCGTTTTAAGACTATGTTATGTATCTTATATATAGATGTGCCATAAAAGTAGAAGACTATTAAATGTTCTTATACGAAGGGTCTTTGTATACTCAATATGAATATATTATGTGTAAGCGAAGGTCTAAGTAAACCTCATAAAGCAGATGTAGATGAAATGTTTTAAATTTTTCTCATTTTTAATCTATGAATGTAATGTTTAATTTTAAGAGGCTAGTCCTAGTCCTCTTTGAGGACGACGACATCGGTTACATCTAGGGGGTGCTCCCCGGATGTGAAAATACCCCTGCACGTCTTGGACATTTTACCCAATTCAAATATGACTAAAAAACGAGGGGACCAAATATGGGAAGTCAATCCGCGTAGCGAGGTCACCTCCAATTCTTGGTTCTAGAAAATTTGAGAAAGAGTGGTTCACGATGGACCTGCATCACAAGGAAAACTTTTTCCCCTTAAGTGTAGTTGGCGCGTCGCGGAGCCACACCCAAATCCAGGCTTCCTCGGTAGCTTGATTTCCCATGTTTTGGTCCTCCTTGGGGACCCTTAGGCCTGTCCTCGGGGCGTCATTCTAGAATTTTTTTACCCTACATATGTTACTCTAGGTACTAGGTTCATCGCCACTAGTTTTAGATTCCAATCAATACCTTAAAAAAGCACAACATACAAGGACACACAAACACGTCCAAAAGGTAACTTTCGAAAGTCATGGACGTTTGACTTCCAAATTCATCCAAACTTCTCAAATTGACTTCTAACACTATATTTAGATATTTTAAGACCTTATAAACTCATAAAACACATGTTAGGTTCTAGTTCACCTTAGTTAGCTTTTAGGGGCGTTACAAGTATGATATAGGCTTGAAATCTTTTGAAGAAAATATGGTAAATAGTTAAAGTTGATGTTTACTTTAGATATGTGTAATGATTCACAGTTTCCCTTGTGTGGATTGGAGTCTTTTGTATAAGCTTTATCTTTAGAAGATGAGGTAGTGTGCTTACCTTGTAAGGTGATTGTGAAGTGTGCTAGTTAATAGGAGATTCCTTATGACTATTTGATTAGACCATATATGAACCTATTCTAAGTGTGGGAAAAAGGGTAAGAAAGGTTTTTATTTCATAAGTTGAGATTATGTTTTGCACTAAGGTTGACTTAGAGGGATGTCTGTTCCTCTCAATCCATAGGGAGAAGAAAAATTGATGTTGACCAACTTTTAAAGTGGTTAGTTGCCTTTTAGGTTTTATTCAAAGTATGGTCATCTAATGAAAAATCTTACATTGTACCTAGGCATGATTGGTTGGAAGGTTTAACAAAAGGTTGAGGACCCTTGTAGGTTATCCTTGACCTTGATGTTTTAGGGCATGATGTGGTTATGCTTACCCTTAATGGGGGATAATATGCCTAGTTGGTAAGATTTTATGTGCCCTTGATGTTCCTACTTTGAGTTCCTTAAACTTCCTTATGTTGAGAATCACTTTGAGGTAGTTAAATGAAGGGTATGCTTAAGATTACATCCCAAGAGATGGGTGATGTGCTTAGTTATTATGGTTTGTAAGCTAAAGTCCTCCTAAAGTTGAGATAATTTGATCTTAAATGGGATTACCCTAACTGGGGGATGGTGAGTTGAGTAGTAATGTTGTTGATATCACCATGTTTTCCTTCTATACTTACTCAAGCTTGAAACGAAAGTGTTTCTAGTAGCTTGTTTATGAAAGGAGTCTTGTATATAAGTATAAGTTTCATGTCCTCCATATGTTATGCATGTCTTAAATTACACTATGTTGTACATGTTTTCAAAGATTCTTGTTGCATGAAAATAGATTTTTGATCATATTCATGTTTCTCATGTTGTTATGTATCTTGATATGATGATTGTGCACTTGACTTCATGAGATGGTTTGATATACATGCTTAATTACACTTTTGATGTGAGGGTATTTTGTCTCCACAATGAGGTGTTGAGTTTACCTTAAATAAGAAATTGTGAGTCCCTTTAACAATCTGTGACTTTTGTTATTTGGGAAGTGTTAATGTAGGTTCACTATTTAGAAGTGAAGGTATTTCTAGCCAGTGTCGTTGATGTGTGCCTATAATTTGCAATAATTTCCCAAAATGATTCATGTATTGAATGCAAGTGTCATGCTTGATACTCAAAAAGTTTATGAAATAACTTCCTATTATTGTGGTGTGTGGTCTTATTTACCATTTTGACTTCATGAGAACGAAAGTATGAGAATGCCTTGGATAGAATTGGATAAAAAATCTTCATAAAATGAATTGAACTTTGTGCATTTATTCTATATGATCTATATGACAATATGTTAGTATGTTAAGGAGAAAGACATTCCTCCTTCAATAAAACTAAACATGGTAATGTTATGTGTGGCCTTGATGGTACATTGTCTAAGTTATAAGTATCCTTGTTGATCTACTTCACTTAAAGTTTATGTACATTTAGTATGAGTTACTTATTCGCTTCTTGAGTGATGATGTTGAGCATGACTATGTGTGATTTCAAGGATATAGCATGTTGAGATTTTAAATGAAATTAAATGTATAGATCATGTCATGATTAGTAGAAGGATGTTCCTCCTATGAACATGAGAAATGCCTTTGTGTTTGATGCATTAAGTAGTAAGTGAATGAAGGTTAAACTTGCTTATGTTGCACTGAGTGTATAATTGTATGAAATTGGTGTTCCTTATAAGTTTGTTTCATTAACTAATGTGTTATACCATGTTCAATTTTATGCATTGCTCTATGGGTCATTGAGTCCTTGAAGTGTTTAAAATGTCCCAAGTGTCATTCGAGGACGAATGTTCCAAAGGTGAGCATATTGTTAAGACCCTCAAAATGAACTAACGTATCTAGAGCTTCACATGGGACTTAAAAGGTTAATAACATGTTAATAAATTGTTTTACAGATCGTATAGTTTTTTTGAAGGATTTTGGGGGTCAAACGCCAAGAACGTCTAAGACGTTGTAAAGTTAGTCTTTAGACGTGCTAGTGTGTTTTATGACGTCTTTGTATGTTTCATGTATTGTTTGGAGGCTAAAATAATAGGATAGGCCCCTAACATGTATATGATAGTATTTAGTGTCGAAAAGTCTAGGCACGACTCCCCAAGGACCACCCAAATGGTCCTTGTGGAGGACCCAAAAGCTAGCAGTACACTGCCTTGGCAGTTTCCAAACGACGGCCAAGCATAGACGCCCCGTTCACTGTTATGCCCCATCGATTTGAGGCATTGATCCACACTTAGGTGTGGGATATCCGACGCCAAAAATTGACCGTCAGTCACAAACGAAGGACGTGCAGTATGGAGCCATCATTCCACCAACGGTCCGTCGACTACCACTATCTATATAAACGTGCAGTTATATCTAGGCGCTGCCAACACGTTCCAAATAGAGTATGGGCATTTTTTTTGTTTAGGTTATTTTAAGTTGATTAATAACATGAAAACCACAATTCCAATTCGTGTCTTCCCATGTAGTAAGTTATGGTAATCCTTGATCCTCAGTTAACCTTTCATCTAAACAGTTCCTTCAAAGGTTTTCAAATAAGATACTATGATCAAATTCTCTATCTTTCCATCAAGCCATGGGTTCATTGTAAAATTGATTTCAAAAGCATTTTCATTGTGAATTTATGATTAGCTACTATTTTTATGATGAATTTCAATGCAATTCCATGAAGGACCCATGATCCCTAAATCTCTCAATTTAACCTATAATGTAGGTATTGTGTTCGTGTTTAGATGTTGATGGATTCTGATTTAGATTAGTTTATATTGCGTATTACTGTTTTTTTTTATATGAATTGATTATGAATTATTGGAAATTGGTCAATAATGATCAAAGCTTGGAGAATTTGTTAGGGACCTAGATCTCTCTACTTAGTCTAGAATTTTCCTTGAATTGAATTGTGTGATTTGTGAAACGACCCCATGTACCCCCTAGGCGTTACCGGCGTCCTTGTTCTCTTAGAGGCCTTAGACTAGCCCTTAGCATACATCATGGCATATCATAGGTTGAGAAAAAGTGGAAATATGAAAAAAATTTATATATGAAGTATACTTAGACTACTCACAAATCATATATTGAATTTACATAGACTCCTCCCTTATGAAATTTACATAGACTTCTCATTTATCATAATCAATTCATTTAAGTTGTCTAATACTTCGTCTCACATATAACCATCTAAAAAGAATTACAAAGTTTTTGCATATCCCTTACACTAGTACAATATGCCACATATAGGCTTGCAACAAAGTCTCAACATAAGGAAGGAATAAGTGTCTTTAGACATAGTCAACACTACAAAAGATAGAAAAGTGGAGTCATATTCGAACTTGAGGACTCACCAACAACTTGGGAAAACATTCAATTCTTCCTTTAAAATTGTCTAGAACTCCTCAATAGCCTGATCCTACATTGTTTGGGGAAAATGGAAGAAAATATGGGTTAGTACATCACACGTACTAAGTATGGCTTCTATGCATAAAAATCATCAATGCACGAGTAAATGGGCATTGCCAAGGGAGTGTACTGCCAGCTTTTGGGTCCTCCACAAATACACTTAAAGTATTCCTTGGGGAGTCATACTCAGACGTTTTGACCCTAAACACACTCAAACATGTGTTCCCAACCTTTTAACCAATTTTGACTTCAATCAGATTCTTTAAAAACTTTGAAACATACATGGCCACACTAGCTCAATTCACTAGTCTCTTGACGTCGTGGTCGTCCCTTGACTTTCAGACTCTAACATTCCCTAATTAAGTTTATTACCTTTGTTTTAGGTCTAAAACAACATTATTCACAATATGAGACCCTATTCTAGGTCCTGGAATTTATGGGGCGTTACAATATCCCACTTAGAATCATTCCTCCCCAGATGACACCTTAAACTGTCTATTGGGAAAAAAGGAGAAGATTCAAGACTAGCAGCCCAACAACAAGCAATATCATAATGAGTCATAGTTCACAGTAGGAATTCTCATATCCTTTAAGTACTTCAGCATATCATCAACACATAGGAACTTAATCCACAATTCATAACAAATAAGAGCTCATCAACACATAGGAACTTAATCCACAATTCATAACACATAAGAGATCATCCTTTCATATCACATAGGGAGGAACTACCTTCTTCATTTTATCATGAGCTTCAATATGAACACTTTCAAAGAGTTGACATGCTAATTTCTTATCAAGGAAATATTACACAGGCTCAACACAATTCTCATGAAGACAATGTAGCACACTACATTTTTAGGTGCAAGTCAACCATGAGAATCATATTTCATGAAAACTTAATGTAGGCTTGAATTTCTACAAGAATATGCCCATACTATATAGACATGATAAGTTATACGTTATTCATAATACTCATTTAAGAGAAATCTACTAACCTTGACCTTGGCTAGGAGTAAGAGGGGAAAATGAGGATAGCACGATTTCATGTCGGCCTCGTCCTCCCATGTTTCACCCTCAACAACATGGTTCATCTATAGAACTTTTGCGGAGGAAACCTCTTTACTCCTCAACTTCTTAACTTGGCGATCCAAGAACTTAATTGGAACATCTTCATAGGAAAGGTTCTAACTTACCCCTAAACTTTCTAGAGGGAGAATAGACATTGGGTCACCTATACACTTCTTGAGCATAGAAACATGGAACAACGGATGAACCGAGGCCAATTAAATTGGCTTAATTTGCAATTTCAACTCATATGCCACTTCTCCAACTCTCTTCTGAATTTCATAAGGGCCCACATAACGGGGCCCAAGTTATCCCTTCTTTTTAAACCTCATAACCCCTTTCATCGGTGAAATTTTCAAGTAGTCCCAATCTTCTAATTCAACTTCAAGGTATCTCTTTCAATTGTCCGCATAAGATTTTGCCAACTATAAGCCATTTTCAACCTCTCTCTTATGAGTCGAACATTCTTCGTGGCTTCATACACTATTTCGTGATCAAGAAGAACAAACTACCCCATATCAGATCATCAACCCGGAGACCGAAACCTCCTACCATAGAGTGCCTCAAAAGGTACCATGGCGATATTCAAATAGTAGTTAAAGTTTTAGGAGAACTATATCAAATATAGGTGATCATCCCAATTACCTTTGAAATCAATAACAGAAGATCTCAACATGTATTCTAAGGTTTGATTGGTGCGCTCCGCCTGTCCATCCATTTGGGAGTGGAAATTGGTGCTATGTTTTACTTCAGTACCAAGCCTACTTTTGAAAGATCTCTTAAAATTAGAAGTGAATTAGGAACCTCTATCCGTAATGATCGACAAGGGGTCCCATGAAACTTTACGAACTTTTAAATGTAAAACCTAGACTACTCCTCTGCTGAATATGAGACTTTAACGGGGAGGAAGTGGGATGATTTGGTTAATCTATCCACTATGAACCGAATGGATTCATGTTGTCTACGCGTACGAGGAAGTGCTACCACAAAGTCCATGTTGACATCTTCCCACTTCCAATTTGGAATATCAATTTCTTGAGTTATACCTCGGGGTCCTTGATGCTCGGCTTTGACCTGTTGTGACTTTGAGCACCTAGCCATAAATTTAGTTATCTCTCTTTTCATTCCATTCCACCAATAAATCTCAAGCAAGTAATGATACATTTTGGTGGATCCCATATTGATGGAATATCGGATCCATGAGCCTCTTCAATGATTCTCTCTGTTATACCATCCACATAAAGTACACATAACCTTCCTTGGTACCTAAGTACCCCATCCTCCCCTTGGGAGAAAGATTCATTATTCTTTGTAAGGACTGATTCTTTCAACTCCATTAATAGAGGATTAAGATGTTGCTTAGCGTTCACATCAACAATTAATGATGACTTGATGTTGTGAAAAACCCTAAAAATACCTTTTGAAGATCCTTCTAGTCGGACACCCAACCGGCCTAACCCATGTACCTCTTTCACCATCTCTATCTTATCATCAACCACATGAGTCAGACTACACGTGGACACTCGATTTAAAGAATCCGCCACCACATTAGCTTTCCCGGGATAGTAAAGGACACTCATGTCATAGTCTTTTAAAAATTCTAACCATCTTCTTTGGCGTAGATTCAAGTCTTTTTGAGTAAATACATATTGTAGACTCTTGTGATCGGTGAACACATCAAAATGTACCCTATAGAGGTAGTGCCTCCAAATTTTCAAGGCAGATACTATGGCCGCAAGCTCAAGGTCATGAGTTGGGTAATTCTTGTCATGTGCCTTGAGTTTCGTAAAGTCATAGGCTATCATCTTTCCATGTTGCATGAGAACACATCCTAGTCCCACTTGGGAGGCATCACAATAAACCACATATATTTCGGTACCCTCCGGTAATGTCAACAATGGATTAGACCTGAGTCTATCTTTCTATAATTGGAAGTTCTCCTCACATGGTTCTGGCCATTCAAACTTGGATTTCTTTTGGGTCAAAGTCTTTAATGGAGATGCGATAGAGGAAAATACCTTAACAAACATCCTATAGTATTCGTCCAACCCTAGAAAACTTTGGATATCGGTAGTATTCAAAGGTCTAGGACAACTTTTGACCACTTCCTTGTTACTTGGATCGACCTCTACCCCTTCATTAGAGATGATGTAACAAAGAAAAGCAACTGATCTCAACCAAAATTCACATTTACTAAATTTAGCAAAAAGGTGGTTATCCTTGGGAACTTGCAAAACTATCCTCAAATGGCTCACATGATCATCCTTAGTCCTAGAGTATATCAATATTTTGTCAATGAAGACAATCTCAAACAGATTAAGATAATTTCAAAAAACTCGATTAATAAGTTTAATGAAAGCCTTCGGGGCTATTTTTAGAACAAAAGTCATTACTTTGAATTCAAAGTGACCATATCTTATTCAAAATGCCATTTTTTTAAATATCAACACCCCTCCCTACAACTTGGTGATAACCCAACCTCAAGTCAATTTTTGAAAAGTAGCTCGCTCTTGGGTTTGATCAAACAAATCAGCAATCCTAGGGACTGGGTACTCATTCTTTATAGTGACCTTATTTAATTTAAGGTAGTCGATAGACATTCTCAATGACCCATCTTTCTTTTTCACAAACAATATCGGAGTACCCCATGGAGATATGCTTTGTTGAATAAATCCTTATCTAGAAAATCCTTGAGTTGAGCCTTTAGTTCTTTCAAATCGGTCGGGGCCATTCGATAATGAGGGATTAAAATAGGTTGTGTATTTGGAAAAAAACTATGGTGAAGTTAATTTACCGTTTGGGAGAAATTCTGGGCAAGTCATCGGGAAAGACTTCCGGAAATTCCCTCATTATGGGCACTGACTCCAAGGGAGGGATCACGAATTTGAGATCCTTGACCCTTAATATATGGTAAAGACAACCCTTTGCAATCATCTTTCAAGCTTTTAGACACGAGATGATCTTACCCCTAGGGTTTGAGTTTCCTCCTTCAACTCAAAAATTGGGTTATTTAGAAATTGAAATTTGACTACCCTTGTTGTACAATCAATTAAGGCAAAGCAAGCATGAAACAAATCCATTCCCAATATGCATCAAAATCTAACCTGTCAAGTTCTACCAATTACTAATGTAACTCTATTGGGCTAGGAAATAGGACAACCCTTATAGACTCTTTTCGCAACTAATAAATCACCCACCGGGGTAGAAACCAAAAAGGGCTCATCTAAAATATCGGGAATTATATAAAATTTTATGTCTACAAAAGGTGTCACAAAAGACAACGTGGCACCGGGATCCAATAATGCAGAAACATTAATGGAAAATAATTGTAACATACCGGTAACCACATTCAGAGAGCTCTCTTGATCACCTCAGAATTGGAGAGGTAAAAGTGATTCTTCTTAGGGGCATCCGGATTTGGGACACTTGCATGTGCTTGAGCATTTTCCCATCCTTGAAAAGACTTATGCACAATCAAGAACATATATAAGAAAATATCCATATATTCATTAAGTCAATAGCATATTCAACACAAGACAAACATAATCAAGTATATTCAAGTCAACATGTGTATAGCATATTAGAACCATATCCAAAGAAACTACAACATTATGGTATAACAACAAAGCATGTTTAAGAGTTCATTACCTCACAAGATATACAATACCCTTACTCATAACCCACCATCATGTCTACAAGTTCAATGACGAAATAAAGCCCCATAAACTTACTCAGCCAAGTAAACCCAACAAAGATATGTAAGTTCCAGAAAAATAACTTAGGTGAAGCTAGAGACTAACGTGGTTTTCATGGTGGTCTAAAGTACTAAATTGGTCTATAATGTGGTATAGAGGCAGTGTCTAAGATTTTAGGTGCATTGGAAGTCAAACGTCAAGGGACGACCAAGACGTTCGACGACTAAGTCACCTTAGTGCCTCATATGTGTTTTATGTGTTTCTGTGTGATACATGAGATTATATGGTCCTTAAATTAGTTTATATGATGTATATAGGCAGTATTAAGTTTCGTGAAGTTTGGAGGTCAAACGTCCAAGAACGTCCGCGACGTTCGAAAGATGTGCCGTGAAATGACCTTGTGTGTCTAAGTATGTTTCGTCGAGTTTGACGTGTTTGTTTTGGATTAAAATCACGTGGGTGGTCCTACAATCATATACGTACATGTTTGGGTTGGAAACGTGCAGGTAAAACTCCACGTAGAACCCATAAGGGGCCCTAGAGGAGGACCCCAACTTAGAGCTCAACACTGCCATGCAGTGGCCAAACGACGACCCAAACAACGACCAGTCGACCAGGCGACGGCCCGTCGATTGGTCTAGTCGATGGAGCCTGAAAGTTTGAAGGTTGACAAGCAGCAGGATCAAACCACGAGACCCCATCGACGGGGCGTGGTCTTACCCACGAACCGTCGATGCTGGCGTCGACGGTTTTGAAAATTTGGCAGTTTCTGTTAAGACTTGGGGTTTTTGGGAAATTCACCCCAAGTCATATAAAACGTGGGGACGGTTGTTTTAGGTGTTTTGGGGTATTTTAAGAGTATGTACATGATTAAACTCTCATTTAAACCCTAGCATCTAAATCAAAACCCTTCCCTCAGAAAGTTATCCCAAAAACCTCCATGACAGTTCAAAGTGAAGATGGAGTTTGAAGATGGATTTTCAATGGAGTTTCTTCTTCAATTATAATTAGGCTCTACTAATAAGGTATGGCAGTTCTTCATCTAAGGTTTGCTATCACCTTAGAGCCAATTTCAAAGATGATTTTCAAAGGATTTCAAAAGATGAAAAAGTCAAATTTCTACTCTAATTCTTTGGTTCTTACATGAAACATTTTCAAAGCATAAGATATGATGTTATTGATGTAAAATTGATGTTTTCTAATGAAATTCTCCATGAACCCTTGATCTTCTCAATTCTCTAATTTTCACTAAAATATGGGTGAACTGATTATGCTTTAAGATTAATGAATTCATGTATAGTTTGCTATGTGCTTTTGATTCATATATAGATTATTTTTGTATGGTTTATAGGCTGTTTCAATTTTGTTAATTTAGTAATGAATACTCTTAGATCTATTGCATGTTAAGCTTATTGAATTGATATGAACTTAATGCTTATAGATTCTAGTGTAGTTTTCTATGGGCTTTCTAATGATGTTAGAATTGTATCCAATTGATATATAATTGGTGTTTGATAGATAATCTATATTGGATTGACTTAGATTCATTGATTACTATGATTTATGCATTGAATCGATGTCCATGTCCATGGGTAAGGGCCTTATGGTATTGAATTGGATGATTTAGCTTTGGATTGAAGTGATGAGATCAAGTGGGTGGCATGCTGCCCTAACTCTATTATTATTATGTATATCTATTGTAATTTATCGCTTGGATTATATGTGATTGGTTTGGTCTACTTATGGTGGTGGTGTTATGTGAATTTATGTGGCCTTGTCAGTGTTATTTTTAGTATTATGATGATCATGGCCTTGTCGGCACTACATGAAGTAATATGTTGATTAGAGTAGTTGTTTATGTGAAGTATGATCATATCTACCTATAAGTGAAGTAATGTGAAAGTATGTGTTATTCTATTGATGCTATTTAGGTAATCAGTTTATGTTATGACTATGTGTTAAGTGTGTAGTCTTAGAGTACATGGTTGTTCCTAACTTGACTATATGAGTCTATAATGGTTATATTTATGATTTTAGGGTAATGAATAGGTTCACTAAATGATATTAAGGGTCATTCCTAAATGTTTAAAGAATGTTATGCTTTATGACTAAAGTGAAGTATGTTGTGTCTTGTTCAGGTAGACTTGTGTACCTTACTTGATGCATGTGAATATGTGATGTCTTGACATAGGAAGCTAAAGTGTCTTAGTCTTGAATGTATGAATGATATGTGAGACCTTGAATAATGATAAGAAGGTCCTTTATGTGAAACCTTGAACCTAGCGGTAAGGTTATGAAACTTGAAGTCGAAAGCCGTTATGATATACTTCATGTAATGAATGATGGGCTTAAGGTTGATTGGTCGGAACGGCATCATTTCAATCCTTAGGGAAGTCATGATGAGATTCTTTTTGCCATTGGAATGTAGCCCTAGAGTACCTATTTGGTAAGGTAAATGTAATTGGGTTATGAACTTGATATGGAACCCCTTTATATGAACCTAATGTGAATTAATCTATGAGAAAAAAGGGTAGCACCGAGTGAGTATGGCAAGGGAAGTAGCTCTAGTTAAAGAATGAGGCTACAGTACAAAAAAGCCCTTCATATTCCTTAACCATGTGCCTACATGGGATGTGTTCAAGTTCTACCATTGGAAAGTAGAACAACCTTATCGGAGTAAGATAGAACTCCGGATTCTATGTCGGTTATTGCCTATTCTCATCATTTGGGATACCCATTAGCATTAGATAAGTTCTATGAAGTTTAGGTGGTGGTATGAGACGCTATCTAGACATTGCACAATAGGCTTGAAAATGTTAGTGAGAGTCCCTAGGTCTTACCCAAGACCATTACATGAATGTCCTTATGTGATGAATGGATATTAAATGAACTAAGGAATGTAATAACTTAAGTTAAGAAAGAATGTTGAATTATTAAATACTTATCTAGAGTAGTTAAGGTTTGTCTAGTTATGGTATGAAGGGGGGCAAGGAAATGGTCACTTCATCTCTTACTTAGATAAGTCTTAATAATGATTCTAGTTAATGAATATGATTGGTTATGTGGACATGATCCTAACCTAGGTAAGTCTTAAGGATTACTTAAGTAATCTTGAAGAGGTTAATTAAGGACATTCTCTTCTTGAGTTACTTGAGTAGGTCTTTTGATAAACTTTGAAAGGGAGAATGTCCTGTTGATGTATGTGATGGTATTGAGTGAGAATGGTTCTATCTTAGGTAGTCTATAGTATCCGTTGTGTGTGTGAAAGGGATTGTATGGGCGGTCGCTCCACACTCACTCAAGTGAACCTTGGAATCACCTTTGGTAGGAGGACCTCATGTTTATGTGCTTGATGTATTGTAAGTTTGTATGTGTCTCATTCTAAGTAGTCTTAAGGATCTCTTAAGCATGATTTGAGAGGGTGTATGGCAGGTCTCTCTTTGTATGACTTAAGTAGGATAGCTTTTAGTGGGTTGACTACATGCTAGAAGATGTGAAATGTGAAGGCTAAGCACTTCACTGTAACAGTGAAGAAATGTCACTGTACAGTGAAGTGGTTCACTGGAAAGTGAACTTTAAAATATGAATAATTGTTTGGATGATTTCTTATTATTTCTAAAGTGATAAATGTTGTTCTTATGTTTATACTATTATGTTTTAATCAAAATTCATGAAAAGCATGTTATTGACTAAATGTCCCTTTTTCATGTTTTTTGCATGGCTTCCATACTTAGTACATCTAATGTGCTAACCCCTTATTTTCCCTTTTTGACTAAAGTGTAGGGAATTGGAAGTCTTGATATGCCATGGAGGATGGATAGGTTTCTATGAGTTGAAGATGAAGTGTTGATGAGTCCTCATCGATTCGAGGAAAATATCCTCATGTTCGTTTATGTCTTAAGTCTTTATTTTATATCATGTATGGGCTTAGTCCCAAGTATTGTATACTCTAACGTTAAGATTGTTCAAGGGGTTATTGTAAAGTTATAATGTTTTAATGAAAGTCTTCCGCTTGCTTATTGTTTATAGAAAGAGTTCTTCGTGTGTGAAGAATGTTTTAAATTCTTACTCATTTTAGTATGTTTATTATGCAATGAATGATACGAGAGGCTTAGATGAGACTTCTTGAAGTCTCATTCGCCGTGTGACAAACTCAAGGATACTCTAACTTCTAGGGTCTCTAACTTCTAGGGTGTACTTGAGGGTCATGACAGGGCTATAAGCAATGCCAAACATCACATAACATAGAATCAATAGTAGTCATCATCATGTTTAGCAACATCATATAGTATCATCAACATGTAAAGTCAACACATACAATTCATTAACTTTATAAGAGCATAAAAACATCCTCCAAAGACTTCCCTCATGGTCAACTTGTACAATGCATAGATACCGTCCGATACCCCTACCTAGACTAAGTCAAACCCCTTAAGTCATCTTAGTTAGAGTTCACTTTATTACTTCATTGTACTTTTGGGAAAACTTGCCTAAACCGACATAGACCACATGAGCTAATGTGGAATCCGGTGTCATGAGACCCTACACCGAAAGAAGGTTGACTACTTGCCAAGGTAGTACCAAAGCATAAAGATAGCATCTAGGTGGATCCACTAGCTTGTATTCTTATGAGGGTAGCATATTTCAAGAACTAGGAGACATGATTGATACCATCTTTATTTATTTGGAATTATAATCTCTATCTCATGAGTACAATAGTGAACCTACCTTTCCTAGTTGGGAAGGGACACTCCTCACTACTAGTTTACTCGGTGCTAAGCTAGAGTCCCTTTTGAAATGTCTTTCTTTAACAATCATAACTTATTTTAGGTCATAGGAGAATATCTCCTTGTATAGTCATACTCATTAGCTCAATAGGAATTGCATGAGAACACCTTTCAATAAAACCCTCACATGTGAGTTAACTTATTTACATCATCATATCATAGTAAGGCACATAGGTACTTCATAACCAAACTTATATCATTACATCTTAAATCATAATCTCACAAGTAACATAATAAAGACACTTCAATTGCATCATCATAACAACACATACTTAATACAATCACAAGTCATACTTCAACAGAACTTCATCACCAAGTACAAGCCATCATAATTGAAGTAAGGTTTAGGATAACAAAAACATACCCAGTCTCCTTCAAAAGCCATAATCCATGGTCTTACCATGAACCAACCAATTTCATCTAATAATAGGTGTAATGACATCACTCAATAGTAATTAACACAATATATAGGTATACTACATCAATACCAATCAATTCTATACTAGTTCATAACTTAGGGTTAGGGAATTGGTGTCTATTCATCACCTCTTCCACAATACCTGGTTTAGAATCAAGAACTATCATAATTAAACAATAATACTTTAAGGTCCCAAAAATGACATAGTTGAACTAGAGCCTAACGTTGTTGTAAAGGTGGTATAAGGTCCTAAATATGTCTATTATTTTTTATTGAGGCAGTAGCTAAAGTATTAGGTGCATTCAAAGTCAAACGTCAAGGGTCAACCAAGACGTTTGACGACTAAGTCACCTAAGTGCATCATATGGGGGCCTATGTGTTTATGAGTGTCTCATGTGGTTTTATGGTCCTTAAATAAGTTAATATGATGTGTATAGGTATTGTGTCAAGTTTCGAGAAGTTTGGAGGTCAAACACTAAAGAACATCCATGACATTCGAAAGATGTGCCTTGAAATGACCTTGTGGTATAGGTATGTTTCGTCGAGTTTTACGTGTTCTTTTTGAGTGAAATTAATGTGAGAGGTCCTAAAGTTGTATACAATTATGTTTGGGTTGGAAATGTTTGGGAAAAAATCCACAAGGACCAACCAAGGGTCGTTGAGAAAGGACCCATGTCGGTGATCAAAACAGCCCACGGCAGCCTCACCTACGGAAGCCAGTCGACGGCCAGTGGCCTGGTGGACGGTCCGTGGGTGATGGGCGTGGGTAGTTACTTAGCCTGGATGCCTAACTACCAGTCCCAGGTCTCTGAACCCATCGACGGAGGACAGCACGGCCCGTAAGTGGACCTACGTCCCGTCGATGTGCCCCATCGATGTACAAGACCTTGTCCCAGACCACGGACAAAAGGACGATCCGTATGTCAAAGGGCGTTATTTCGGTGGTCCCGTGGGTAGGGAATTAGTCTTGGAAAGGATGAGGATCCACATCCAGCCTCTGAACCAATTAATGGGACGACAGGACGGTCCATTTGTGGTCAAACGGTACATCGACTGCCCACCGTCGATGGTGATGGTCCCTACGTGCAGTTCTCTCTTAAATCTAGGGGTGAACTTATAAATTCACCCTACTTCAAAATAAGAGTATTGGATATTCCCTAAGGGTCTTTTATTGTATTTTAGATGTGTTTATAAACCTTTAACACTTAGAAGATTTCATTCTTCAAAATCAAAACCCCAAAATACCTTAGAAATTCCCCAATACTTCATTAAAGCTAAAACTCAAGGAAGAGCTTGGAGTGGTGAATTGAGTGGAGATTCTTCATCAAAGTGAAGAATTAGCATCGTTGAGGTATGTCTTTTGATCCTTGAAACTCGTTTCATCAAGGAGCCCAACTTTAAAAAATGTTTTCAAAAGTTTTCAAAAGATGAATTGACCTATTGCATGATCTACCATGGGTTCTTGCATTAATGGTTTTTAATCATTGTTTAGTGATTTAATCGTGTTAATTAATGTTATTTTAACTCAATTAACCTATGAACCCATTAAATTGATTAACCCTAGTTTTTGACTAATTTATGGGTTACTTGATATTGATCTAATGTTTATGAATTAATGTGTAGTTTCTTATGGGCTTTCTCATGATATAAGAATGGTATTCAATTGTTATCTAATTGGTCTTATATTGTTGAGTCTATGTTGAATTGGTTTAGATTTCACTGATTATCATAGTTTATATATTGAATTGATGTTCATGGCTATGGGTAAGGGCCTTATAATGTTGAATTGGATGATTTGATATTGTCTTGAAGTGCTGAGGATGAAGAGGTGGTACGCTGCCCTATTTTTCTTTACTTAATGTTAATTAGACTTCAATTATGTTATGATTGGTTTGGTCCACTTATGGTGGCGGTGTTATGTGAATTGATGTTGCCTTGTCGACGTTATTTTAAGTATATTAATTTTCATGGCTGATGTACCGTTGTTTCACGGTACTTTTAATGCTTTTTCCTTAAGTTTATTGTGTGTCGAAAGCCTTTTTGTGTTGATTTTTATATAAGTTTCTCTTTGTTTGCAGAAAATCTGTCCAAGGATGCACGCGGAAGTTTTTGAGCAAGAAATGCAAAAGAGACCACCTACGGAGCTCATGACGGTCCGTCGAGGCTGTGACGGTCCATAGGTGGCATTATAGTGACGAGAAAAGCTGCTGATGGAAGATGGGGAATTCTGACCAAGTGTGGGATTACAGAAGTCCATGACGGACCGTCATAGCCATGACAGTCCGTCCTGCTTGTTCGTTGTGAAGATCCGAGAAGTAGTCCAGTACCCAAATTCCAAGAAGTTCAAGTGTTTTGGAACGGAGACCCTCGACGGACCGTCGTGCTTGAAATGGTCCGTCATACTTGTTCGTCGGGGGGATGAAGAAAGCAGCAGAAGATTGTGTGAAGTATGGGACGACGGAGGCCATGACGGTCCGTCGTGTCCATGACGGTCCGTCACGAGGTCCGTCGACCCACACGCGTTTGGACAGATTTTCAGTAAATAGAATTCTTCTTTGAAAAGGTTTTGTTTTTATTATAAATAGTTCGAAAAACCTCGTTTTTGGGGTTAGACTTTTAGATAATTTTAAGTTCTCTTGTTCAAGTATTGAAGAATTAATTTCAGTAATTGATACACTTTTTCAGGAATTGATTGTTGGTGTTTTGTGTTGATTAATCAAGTTAAATTCTGGATTTTATTCTTTCTCATTAAAGTAAGTACATGAATTCTTTCATTAAAAATATGAATTGTGTAATTATGACCATGGGTAACTAAACTCCATAGCTAGGGTTGTGGGAACCATGGGGGGAATAATAAGGTAAAATTTAACTAAATTAACAATTCTAGAATGGTGTCTTGCATGTATTGATAATTCTTTCGTGTAGAAGTCTTTTTAACGGATGGCCAACGTTACAACTCGCCTTAATGCTACTTGCCGGACCAAGGAGGTAGATAATAGGAAAAGAATTATCAACATAGATTTAGTGTAGACTATCTAATAGGCTAGTATTGGTTGGTACGAGGTAATAACTAAGTCAAATACCGAATACAATGCTTAATATGAGGTAAAGATAAGGGTTAGTAAAGCGACACACGTAGCCGGACCAAGGTGCGGAGTGAAATTTTCTAGATGCCGGACCAAGGATTTAGAGATACATAACTTATCACTTTACATGCAAGATATTAGGATTGAATTATTATAGTTAGAGTTATCAAGTTAGGAACCTGTGGGGAACACTTAAGCCCTAGTTACTTTTATTAATTGATTAAACTCCGAAGATTGAATCTGTTAGTTGTTTACTTTAATTTAGTTAATCATTTTCTTTAATTCAGAAATAACCCCCCCCCCCCTTTTGTCTTTCTTGGAAAATAGTTGGCTAAATAGTAGTCATAATAGAATAAAGTTAAGTCTGAATTATTTTCCTCGTGGGATCGATCCCTACCTCATTAGTTGGGTTCTTTACTTGATACGACCACTTTACTTCTTATTTGAGAAGTAAGTTTGAGCGTATCAAATTTTGGCGCCGTTGCCGGGGAAAGTAGCTTTTAGATTATCTTAAACTTATTACTAAAGTTTAGTCAATATTTTCCTGATTTTACTTTTTCTGTTGTTTTTGATTCTTGCAGAACTAACTTCCCTGTATGCCAAATACACGGAGAGGAAGAGAACCCTTGTTTCCCTACGATCACGAGTTATAGCGTACACTATGCAATATGAATCGAAACTTGGGTATAAATGATGATGATCCAAACCAGAACATCCCAGCTCCAGTTGATGCTCATGGTCGATTATTACCTGATAATCCTGGTCAAGATGCACAAAGGGGACAAAATCCCGCTCCACGTCCTCAAGAATACTACAGAGGTTATGATAACATTGCAGACTCTGATGGGCCACTTGTCTTGCCCCCTCTACCAGAAGGTCACACCTTTGTGGTAACTAGTAGTCTAATGCAAATGCTCACTGCTAGAGGTTTGTTTTCAGGGCTACCTTCTGAGGACCCACATGCTCATATAGCTAATGTGAGGGCAGTGTGTAAAAGTTGTGTAGGGAGGCCTGATTTGAATTTGGATGTAATAGGGTTAAGAGTATTTCCTCTCTCACTGACGGGAGAGGCTGCTATTTGGTTCACTAAGCTCCCTTATAACTCAATTTTCACTTGGAACCAACTAAGGGACGTTTTCTTAGCACGTTACTACCCGGTCTCCAAGAAACTAAATCACAAAGACAGAGTGAACAACTTTGTGGCACTACCAGGAGAGTCAGTTAGCAGTTCTTGGGATAGGTTCACTTCATTTTTTAGAAGTGTCCCCAATCACCGCATAGATGCTGAGTCACTGAAAGAATACTTCTATCGGGGACAGGATGATACTAATAAAGCGGTATTGGATACTATAGCAGGTGGTTCTTATGGGGAGTGTCCTTATGCTGAGATTGCCGAAAATTTAGAGAAAATCTCCCGGAATAATAAAGCATTGAGTATTAGGAAGTCAGATACTGGGAGAAATACATTTGCAGTGCAATCCACACACAACCCAGCCACAGACGAGATTCGTGAAGAGATGGCTCAGATGAGAACTGAGCTTGGGTTGGTGTTAAAACATGTCACTGGGGTGCGGAAAAGATAAATGTGGTGAACTACTTGTCTAAACCACCACCACAAACTGATGAATATTATTATGAGGAGGATTCCTATGCAGTAAATAATCAGACGGGGGGTTTCCGACCAAATGACCAAGGCTACAATCAGGAGAATTGGCGCTAAGGTCAAGGGAACCAAGGTCGGAACTATGGTAACTATAACCGTGAGGGTAATTATGTCCGTGATGGAAATTACAAACGCGACAACAACTTCAACAGGGGTAACTATGGTAACAGAAATGATAGGAGTGGGCCCTATGTTCCTCCTTAAAATCGTGAAGTTGCTCCTAGGGATGGTGGAGATAGTATGGTGCGAGTTGAGGATATGTTGCACAAAATGATAAGGAGGTTCGATGCTAGTGATGAGCACACGAAAGAGTTAAGGAGTGATGTAGCGGGTATTGGGCAGAAAGTCGATACACATGCAATATCGATTAAGCAGCTTGAGTTGCAAATGGCCTAATTATCTGCGACTGTGAACACACGGCAACCGGGCACTCTCCCTAGTAACACTATCCAAAATCCGAAAAATGATGGACACTGTATGACAATTACTACTCGGGGTGGTAAGCAAACCATTGACCCACCTATGCCGTCTATTGTGGAAAAGGTGATGAGAGATAATGATAAAGTTGTAGAGGTTAGTGATGAAGTAGAAGATAACACTAAAAAAGATGCTGAAGTGCCTAAAAAGGTAACTCCCATGCCTAGACCACCACCCCCCTTTCCTCAAAGACTAGTGAAAAAGACCGAGGATGGTAAATATCGGCGTTTTATAATAATGTTAAATCATCTTTCTATCAATGTCCCTTTGGTAGAAGCTCTCGAACAAATGCCCGGTTATGCCAAGTTTATGAAAGATCTGGTTACAAACAAAAGATCGGTCACTTTTGAGGATGATGATAGAATGCAGCATTGTAGTGCTATTGCTACAAGATCTTTAGTACAGAAGAAAGAAGATCCGGGTGCGTTCACTATTCCTTGTACAATCGGGTTATTAGATTTTGCGAAAGCACTATGTGATCTGGGGGCAAGCATAAATCTCATGCCCCTCTCGATTTACAAGAAGTTGGGTTTGGGTGATCCAAAGCCCACTGCGATGCGGCTACTGATGGCCGATCGAACAGTAAAAAGGCCTATAGGGATACTCCATGATGAGCTAGTAAAAGTGGAGTCGTTCATATTTCCGGCAGATTTTCTTATTCTTGATTGTGAAGTCGATTTTGAGGTGCCTATTATTCTTGGGAGGCCATTCCTTGCTACGGGTAGAGCCTTAGTTGATATGGAAAAGGGGCAAATGAAATTTTGGTTAAACAATGAAGAAGTGACCTTCAACATTTGTAGGTCCATGAGACAGAGTGGTGAGCTCCAATCGGTATCTGCTATATCCTACAAAGTTGGTAAGTCACCCGAGACACAAATAGAAGAACGTCTAGGTGTATAAGCACTAGCGGCAGTGATAATGAATTTTGATAATGATTGCATTGAAGAATATAGGTCATTAGTCGCTGCTCTTGATCGTGGTAATGTGCGGTTTAAACCGAAGAAATATGAGCTAGACATGAAGAATCGCGAGTCTCCACCTGCGAAACCTTCTATAGAGGAGGCTCCAAAGTTAGAACTAAAAGCTCTCCCACCTCATCTCAGGTATGAATTCTTAGGAAATGGTGACACATTGCCGATAATCATTGCATCAGACCTGAATGAACAACAAGTTGAGAGTTTGGTGAAAGTGCTAAAAAGGTTCAAAAGAGCTATTGAGTGGACTATTGCAGACATTATTGGGATCCATCATGGTATTTGTTCTCATAAAATCCAACTCATGCCCGATCATAAGCCAAGTATTGAGCATCAGAGACGCTTAAATCCACCTATGCAAGAGGTCATAAAGAAGGAAATCATTAAATGGTTGGATGCCGGAGTAATATATCCGATCGCCGATAGTAGTTGGGTATGCCCTGTTCAGTGTGTGCCTAAGAAAGGGGGAATGAATGTGGTCCCTAATGAAAAAAATGAACTTGTTCCAATGAGACCGGTGACTGGATGGAGGGTGTGTATGGATTACCGGAAATTAAATGAATGGACCAAAAAAGACCATTTTCCTATGCCCTTCATGGATCAGATGTTGGATAGACTTGCTGGAAAAGGGTGGTACTGCTTTCTTGATGGTTATTCGGGGTATAATCAGATTTCTATTGCACCAGAAGATCAAGAGAAAATCACCTTTACTTGTCCATATGGGACCTTTGCGTTCAAGAGAATGCCGTTTGGGTTGTGCAATGCACCCGCCACATTTCAGAGATGTATGATGTCAATATTCTCCGACATGGTGGAAGATACTATTGAGGTTTTTATGGATGATTTTTCTGTGGTTGGTGAATCATTCGAGCGGTGCTTGAGCTATTTATCTGAGGTTCTTAAGAGATGTGAAGAGTGCAATTTAGTACTCAATTGGAAAAAATGCCACTTCATGGTAAAAGAAGGTATTGTTTTGGGTCATCGCATTTTAGAAAAGGGCATAGAGGTTGATCGAGCCAAAGTCGAGGTAATAGAGAGACTTCCTCCTCCTATCTATGTAAAAGGTGTGAGAAGCTTTCTTGGGCATGCAGGTTTTTACAGGAGATTCATCAAAGATTTGCCATCGCCCTCGCAAACAATGAGGGGAAGAGTGTCACTGCGTTCTTGAAAAAGAATATATTCTCTCGATTTGGTACCCCACGGGCAATTATTAGTGATGGGGGATCCCACTTTTGCAACAAATTGTTCAAGGGATTATTGGAGAAATATGGGGTTCGCCATAATGTGGCCACTCCTTACCATACTCAAACTAGTGGGCAAAGTGAAGTGTCAAATAGGGAAATCAAACAGATTTGTCAAAAACAGTGAACGCTAGTAGAACAGATTGGTCAAGGAGGCTTGATGATGCTCTTTGGGCCTACCGGACAACGTATAAAACTACCATAGGTATGTCCCCATACCAACTAGTATATGGGAAAGTGTCATCTTCCGGTTGAATTAGAGCATAAAGCCATGTGGTCTATGAAGAAGTTAAAAATTGACTGGAACGAAGCTGCAGAACAATGGTTAAATGGGTTGAATGAACTCGATGAATTTCGCCTAAAAGCTTATGAAAGCTCAGCCCTCTACAAAGAAAAGATGAAGAAGTACCATGACATAAAAATCGAGAAACGAGAGTTTATGGTAGGGGATTCGGTGCTTTTATTCAACTCTAGGTTGCGCTTGTTTCCGGGCAAGCTCAAGTCCAAATGGACTGGCCCTTACTTGATCACCCAACTATTCCCTCATGGAGCGGTTGAGTTGGAAAACAAGGAAGTTGTGCGGTTTAAGGTGAATGGACAACGTCTAAAAATCTATATAGGGCATGCGGAATCGGCGAATGAGGTGATTGAGGCATACCATCTTGATGAAGTCTGAGTAATCGAGTGTCCTCAGTCGTGCCGCGACGTTAAATCAGGCGCTGGTTGGGAGGCAACCCAATATGTATAATCTAACCAAATTATAGTTTTCTTTCTAGTAATGGTAGCATTTTCTACTAATGGGTTTTAAATTTTCAGGTAGCACATCTCTAGGAAGTTCTGCAGAAAATTACTCTGCCACATTCACTACGGATACATCGACGGACCATCACGCATGTGACGGATCGTCGCATGACTCCGTTGTTCCTGGTGCGTTCTTTATTGCTTTGAAAAATTAGGGCACATGCGACGGAGCCTATGACGGACCGTCACAGATGTGATGGACCGTCGTCATGGTCTCTTCGCTTTATTATCCAGCAACCCGACCCAACCTGGCTGGGGAATTTTAAAAGTTTTAAACCTTTTTAAAACTCCCCACCCCTTCATTCAACCGTTTCTTTCCCTCTTTCTCCCATTTCCTCCCTTTTCAACTTCCTTCCCTACCCAAAATCCCCACATTCTCATTTTCCCCATCCCCAAATCTCCTTTCTTGGTCGGAGTCTGCTGCTGTGATTCTCATCTTCATAGTTGGGTGCCTCACTTCCGTTTTATTTTCTCCTCTTCCAAGGTATGTGCTTCTGAACTCTACCCATTTACTCTTCATTTTGGTTTTTAATTTACTTTTTGCATATTTCTTTTTGTGGGTCTTTGATCTTTGACCAAATCTTATCTGACCTAGGTTATTAGTCCCACGAATTACCTTGATAAAACTCGAGAAATGGGTGCTTTAGCCTTGTAAATTTGGTAGGTATTGGGGTTAGAAATCTGTAGGGAAATGTTGGGTCTTTGGTTTGAATCACTTGGGTTGATTGTGGCATCCCCAGTTCTGTCTCTGAATGACAGAACAAGACCCCGATGACGGACCGTCGTAACCACGATGGACCGTCATAGGGTCCTTCCCAACACCCCACAATGTATTATCTCTAAGTGTCCACCAAAGGACACATGTGACGGACCGTCATGCCCACGACGGTCCGTCCTGCACAACCGTCTTGGTTGTCAGAGACCCCTGTTCTCAGGGTCTCAATACTTTTTCTAAGTGTCCACCAAAGGACACATGTGACGGACCGTCATGCCCACGACGGTCTGTCCTGCACAACCGTCTTGGTTGTCAGAGACCCCTGTTCTGAGGGTCTCAATACTTTTTCTAAGTGTCCACTGACGAACACATGTGACGGACCGTCATGCCCACGACGGTACGTCCTGCCCACGACGGTCCGTCCTGCCCACGACGGTCCGTCCTGCAAAACCGTCTTGGTTGTCAGAGACCCCTGTTCTAAGGGTCTCTATACTTTTTCTAAGTGTCCACTGACAGACACATGTGATGGACCGTCATGCCCACGACGGCCCATCATGCACAACCGTCTTGGTTGTCAGAGACCCCTGGGCTAAGGGTCTCAATACTTTTTCTAAGTGTCCACTGACGGACATCCATGACGGACCGTCGTGCCCACGATGGTCCGTCCTGCTCAAGCGTCATACCATTCAGAGACTTTCCTTCTAAGAGTCTATATTGTTAAGTATTACATGACGTACCCCACGACGGTTCGTCATACTCACGACAGGCCGTCACCTGGTCCGTCGTGACTCACTGCAACAACAGAGTTGTCATTACTGCTTTGATTTTATGTGTATTTTGTCTCATTTTTGATCGTCTTGTTTGCTCCTTCTAGTACTAATAATGATTCTTTACACGTACCACCTCTCATGGCACCGAAACAAGATCGCGTTTACGCACGTGGGCATTCGAAATCTGTCACCCCGTCTGCCCGACTGGTTATAGGCTCGGATGATGAGCATGATCCTGAGTACGTGCCCCCAGGAACTGCCACTCCAGCACGAGCTGCACGTGAAACCAGAGCGACTCCCAAAAAGGTGGCGTCCGGCGTAGTCATTGCCTCCAGTCTGATGAGGAGCGCACACTGGCCGGCACACCTTCTGGGTCAGCTGCCCAAGACGAAGGAGCGTCTGGCTCCTTAGGGGTTTCTTGGTCGGAGGAAGCCTCCGGGTCCGCAGAAGCCTCTGCACACGCCACAACTTCATAGTCTACCTCGGCAGATGAGGCTAACAGTACTGATTCCACCCAGGCTCACCGACTGGAGTTCCTGCCCCGATTGCCGACCAGCCCAATCGGTGGTGTGTCGACGGGCAATACCAAGTGTATTCAGACGCCAAGCTACTAAATGATAAGGGCGTCATGACACGGACCATTACACTGGAGAGGCGGGTCCTTACGGGTAGTCTTCCCACCATGCAGATACCACACACCTCTTCACCAGACATCGATTAAGTGGACGGCTCGTGCTTTGGGCCGTACAGTGAGCAGTTGGTCCGAGAGTTTTACGCCTCCTATGTGGCTACTCTCCGATCACTGATAGACAGGCGGGATGCCCCCGCCAACAGGCCCCACTTGATCATGTCAGAGTACGCGGCATACAGGTCGACATCTCCCTGCCAGCCATCCGCCGATATCTGTATGCGAGAGATGTTGATACCACCAGGACACCTCTCACTGCCGAGTTCGACTACCGGTGGCACATTGTTAAAGAGGGCCGTTCTTACGTGAGCCATCGCTGAGAGAGACCACCAAGAGGTGGATGGCCCAGCACTTGTCTATTGATGGAGAGGCTGCTGATTGGGTAATGAGCCAAAGGGAGCCATCAGGAAGGCCAACTTGACCTTTACGGCCAAGTTTCTATGGTTGATAGTCCGCCACTGCCTTTCCCCCACTGCTGCAGATAATATAGTCACATGGGATGCAGTTCTGATGGCCGCAATGATGGCAGGGTTGGAGGTTGACTTCGCTTGGCTTCTACAGGAGGTCATGCACGAGAGGGCCTTCAAGGTCACCACGACTTACCCTTTTCCTTGCATGGTTTTCTCTTTATGCAGGTCCGCAGGTGTGCCCATCTGGCACATTGATCAGCTCAAACCCGCAGGGCAATGTTGACATCGGCCTCATCAGGGATGAGGCCAATGAGTTGGCTCCACGCAGAGGGCCCCGCCCGAAGGTGGTCCCACTTGGTGAGACCCTGGCAGATACTATAGAGCAGGCTCATGCGGCTTCCCAGGCTGCTTCTGCACCCACTGACACTACCCCGTCGAGTCTATCTGGGTAGTCACTGCCCCGAGTTCCTTCTCGCTCGGCTCTTCGCCACTCTGGTCCCACTTGCTAGGGTCCAAAACTCGAGGCACAGATGGCTACACTTATGCATCATATCCAGCCTTGGATGCAGAGGTCTATTGCTGAGGCAGAGGAGCGCTTGGAGCGCAAGATGACACAAGCACACAGAGAGGAAGATCGCAGAGGTGTCATCAGCGCTTAGACGCTTTTGAGTTGCGAGTGCTAGCCCGACCAGCACCTCCGGTGGACATGTCGACCCTTCAGGCTGCGGTTGCGAGTTTGCGGGCTGATCTTGATATGATCTTAGAGGCTAGGGTGCCTGAGTCTGAGGCCCCTTCTGCAGAGCCTGCTGAGGACACAGTGATGGCTGCTCTTTTTGCCACTTCTGATGTTCCACCACCTCCCCACGAGAGCATGCCAAGAGGCGCAGGGGTCGAGAGGAGGATGAGGCTAGGGCAGGAAGAAGGAGCGCCGTGAGATGGAGGCTGCGAGGAGAGCCTCGATTGCTGACGAGGAGGCTCGTACGTTGAGGGCTGTAGAGTTAGCTGGGCGTCTAGCTCCAGAGTTGTGGATACAGTGAGAGGCACCTGATAGTTGTTGCTACTGAGGACACTACTGAGGGTGTCCAGACTACGGAGGGAGTGGGTTCCGGGGAACCGACCCACCAGCTTGTTGATCGCCGGCGCTTTGCGCCTCAGGTTTGCTTCACCGACCATTCACGTACTTTTTTTTTATGCATTGGGGACAATTGCATATTTTTTGTTGGGGTGGGGTAAATGGAAAGTGAATGTTAGGGTGAAGTCTGAGTAGCCCAATTCACGATCCTCTCTTGGGGTTTTCTTGCCTGTGTTCTTTTCCCCAAAAGACTGATTACTTTTATTGTTGAACCGGCATGTCATATCTTATGTACATAGTATAAATCTGAAGCATGATGGCTAAAACAAATATGATATCCCGATAATCAAAATGATGCATGACTAGGCATAGTAATTGATAATTGTGTGATTTTAAACATGAAAGAAAGATACACTACTGCATGATCCTGAATCTAAGACTCGAACTAGGTGTCTAATAATCTGGGAATGTAAGGAATGTCAAGTGAGTGTGAGGTGAATTCGAATGTCCACCATTAATACTGAGCTAGAACTTGCCTGGTTAGTCTTGCTAAAAGTGAGCCAAAACAAACAATTAGGAAAGGATCATAGGCCTTGTTCGAAATAGTCAATCTTGAGCCTAAAAATAACAGAAAACCAAATGAAGTTAACCCTTTATTGATCCAAATGATTTGAGCCTAAAACAAGATCTTTCTTTTTCATCCCAACTGATCCTCTCGGGAACAACGTGTTGGCCCTGGTCCCTCCTTGGACATGTGCACCTCAGTTTATGCCAAAAAATAAGTTGAGGGTGGCTAATAAGCAACCTTGTCGTGGCCCTGACCCAACCATGGGTATTGTGAACCTTAACTCATGGCAAAGTCATGAGTTGAGGGTGGCTGTTATAAGGAATACTCCGGAAAATGGGGTTGAAAGTATGAAGAGGAAGAAAGAACAAAACAGAAGTGACTAAAAAATAAAATAAATATATATATATATAATGATATAAAACACAAGAAAAGAGAAAAGTCACTTACATATAAGGATGAGAAAGGGAAAAAGCAAGGTAAAAAGAAAATTGAAAATTGGGCGAAATAGAATGATAGAAAGATGGTGCGTTTAGTCGATATGTCAAGGAGGGCAACAAGTCACTAAAGGATACCTAAATATACCCTACCTGACCCTGAGCCTATGTTACAAGCTAAAAAGTCCTATTGTGATCCTAAGAGTTGTATGGCGAACTTAAAGTAGTGAAAATAAGGGCAAGCCTATGGCAATATGTATAAATGAGTTGTGATTTGTTCTGAGAGTGAGTGTCGAAAAGTAATCCTTATACTCAAACTGAAATCATTGTGTGAAAAATGAGGATGTTATTTGAGTGAGGACAGTAGTTGCAATACCGAAATATTAGCACCTCGGTGAGAAATTGAAGAGGATAGGTGTCATTGCGTAGTGAGTTTGTGTCATGGTCTGATTCTACATAAGTCAATGCCTAATAGTGATAACATGCATGAACATAATGAGAATGATCGGGATTGATAGCCAAATGATTGCAAAAGCTAAAAAATGGATACTCGTGTACAAAGATTTTGTAGTGAGTCATAGTGCGTCGCTTGAGGACAAACAACGAATTTAAGTTGAGGGTGTTGATGTACCGTGGTTTCACGGTACTTTTAATGCTTTTTCCTTAAGTTTATTGTGTGTCGAAAGCCTTTTTGTGTTGATTTTTATATAAGTTTCTCTTTGTTTGCAGGAAATCTGTCCAAGGATGAACGCGGAAGTTTTTGAGCAAGAAATGCAGAAGAGACCACCTACGGAGCTCATGACGGTCCGTCGAGGCTGTGACGGTCCGTAGGTGGCATTATAGTGAGGAGAAAAGCTGCTGATGGAAGATGGGGAAGTCTGACCAAGTGTGGGATTACGGAAGTCCATGACGGACCGTCATAGCCACGACGGTCCGTCCTGCTTGTTCGTTGTGATGATCAGAGAAGTAGTCCCAGTACCCAAATTCCAAGAAGTTCAAGTGTTTTGGAACGGAGACCCTCGACGGACCGTCGTGCTTGAAACGGTCCGTCATACTTGTCCGTCGGGGGGATGAAGAAAGCAGCAGAAGAATGTGTGAAGTATGGGACGACGGAGGCCATGACGGTCCGTCGTGTCCATGACGGTCCGTCACGAGGTCCGTCGACCCAGACGCATTTGGACAGATTTTCAGTAAATAGAATCCTTCTTTGATTGGGTTTTGTTTTTATTATAAATAGTTCAAAAAAACTCGTTTTTGGGGTTAGACTTTTTGATCAATTTTTATTCTCTTGTTCAAGAATTGAAGAATTAATTTCAGTAATTGATACACTTTTTCTGGAATTGATTGTTGGTGCTTTGTGTTGATTAATCAAGTTAAATTATGGATTTTATTCTTTCTCATTAAAGTAAGTACATGAATTCTTCTATTAAAAATATGAATTGTGTAATTATGACCATGGGTAACTAAACTCCATAGCTAGGGTTGTGGGAACCATGGGAGAATAATAAGGTAAAATCTAACTAAAATAACAATTCTAGAATGGTGTCTTGCATGTATTGATAACGGATGACCAACGTTAAAACTCGCCTTAATGCTACTTGCCGGACCAAGGAGGTAGATAATAGGAAAAGAATTATCAACATAGATTTAGTGTAGACTATCTAATAGGCTAGTATTGGTTGGTACGAGGTAATAACTTAGTTAAATACCGAATACAATGCTTAATATAAGGTAAATATAAGGGTTAGTAAAGCAACACACGTAGCCAGACCAAGGTGCGGAGTGAAATTTTCTAGATGCCGAACCAAGGATTTAGAGATACATAACTTATCACTTTACATGCAAGATATTAGGATTGAATTGTTATAGTTAGAGTTATCAAGTTAGGAACCTGTGGGGAACACTTAAGCCCTAGTTACTTTTATTAATTGATTAAACTCCGAAGATTGAATCTGTTAGTTGTTTACTTTAATTTAGTTAATCATTTTCTTTAATTCAGAAATAAAAAACCCCATTTTTGTCTTTCTTGGAAAATAGTTGGCTAAATAGTAGTAATAATAGAATAAAGTTAAGTCTGAACTAGTTTCCTCGTGGGATCGATCCCAACCTCATTAGTTGGGTTCTTTACTTGATACGACCGTTTTACTTCTTATTTGAGAAGTAAGTTTGAGCGTATCAATGGCCTTGTCGGCACTACTTGAAGTATTATGTTCATTTATGTATTTGATTATGTGAAATATGATCATATCTACCTATATGTGAAAGTATGTGTTAGTCTATTGATGATATTTAGGTAATCACGTTATGCTATGGCTTTGTATTAAGTGTGTAGTCCTAGAGTTGAAAGACGGTTGTTCCTAACTTGGTTATATGAGTATATAATGGTTATGTTAATGATGTTAAGGTAATGAATAGGTTGACTAAATAATGTTAAGGGTCATTCCTAAATGTCTAAAGAAAGATAGGCTATATGTGTTAAATGGAAGGATGTTGTGTCTTGGTTAGGTAGACTTGTGTCCCTTATTTGATACTTGTATGAATATGAATATGTGATGTCTTACCTTAAGAAATTAAAGAGTCTTAGTCATAAATGAATGAATGTTGAGTTAGACCTTTAATGATGATAAGAGGGTCCTTTATGTGAAACCATCAACCAATTGGTAAGGTTATGAAACTTGAAGTCGAAAGCCGTAATGGTATCATTTATGTAATGAATGATGGACTTAACGTTGATTGTTTTGAAAAACATCATAGCAATCCTTAGGAAAGTCATGATGAGCTTCTTGTCGCCATAGTGAGATAGACCTAGAGGACCTTGCTTTGGTAGGGTAAATGTAATTGGGTCACGATCTTGATATGGGACCCATTTGTATGAACTTTAATGTGAATTAATCTATGAGAACTAAGGCTAGCACCGAGTGAGTATGGTAAGGGAAGTAGTTCTAGTTAAATAATTAGACTAGAATACAAAGAAGCCCTTCATATTTCCTTAACCATGTGCCTACATGGGATGTGTCTATGTTCTACCATTGGCAAGTAGAACAACCTCATCGGAGTAGGATAGAACTCCAGATTCCATGCTTTGCTACCATGGTCTAGGTCGGCTATTTCCTATTCTCATTATATGGGATACCTATTAGCATTGGAGAAGTTCCATGAGGTTTAGGTGGTGGTATGGGACGCTATCTACGCATTGCACAATAGGCTTTGAAGATGTTAGTAAGAGTCCCTAGGTCTTATCCAAGACCCTTATTTGAATGTCCTTTATGTGATGTATGTGTCTTAAATGAACTAATGAACTAATGAATTAATTATATAAAAGTATGTAAATGAATAAGTACCTAATCTAAAGTGACTTAAGGATTCCATGGTTAAACTGTGAAGAGGGCATAAAGGATGATCTCTTCATGTCTTATCTTTACAAGTCTTGAGATTGACTCTAGTTAGGGAAGTTGTTTGATATGTTTGACATGATATAAGCTTAGGAAGTCTTAAAGATTATTTAGGTAGCCTTGAAGAGGGTGTATGGGCGTTCTCTTCTAGGAGTACTTAAGAAGTCTATTGATAGCCTTGGTAGGGGATATTGTCATATTATGTATGTCTTGTATGTTGATGTATTGTAGGTGTGTATGTGTCTCATTATGAGTAATCTTAAGGATCGTTTAGGCACATCTAGAGAGGGTGTATGTGCGGTCTCTCTTCGTGTTACTTAAGTGAATCTTAGGATGTCTTTAGTGAGAAGAGTAAATGCTACGGAGTGTCTTAAAAGAAGTAGGGTAACTTCATTGTAACAGTCAAGGAATTCACTGTACAATAAATGGACGCTACTCTTAAGCGACTTCAAGAATTATGTTATTTGGTTTAAATGATTTCTTATATGTTTCTAAGTTGATAAATGTTGTTCTTATGATGAAATTATGATTTTAAATGAAAAGATGCATATTTACAATAAATGTCCGTTTTCATGATTTTATGTATAACGCCATACTTAGTACAGGTGGTTTTACTAATTCCATGATATTATCTATATATATAGTTCTCAGACTAGAAGATCGTTCAAGAGAAGTTGAAGTATGTCCTCACTTGACTTGAGGGCATATATGTCTTTTATGTTTCTTTATGAAGTATTGTAATAGACTATATAGTAGTATGTTTTATAATTCGTATGGGTCGTGTCCCAAGTACTCTTGTGTCTTAATATGATGAGATTGAGACTTAGTATTTCAAATTAATTTTATATGAAAGAATTTTTAAGACTATGATATTGTTTTATGAAAATTTTTAATCCCGCACTACTTTTCTTTATGTATATGCGATGAATGATATGAAAGGCTTGTATGTGGCCTCCGAGAGGTCGAGTGTGCCGGCCGCAATCTAAGATTTCACCTTAACTTCTAGGGTGTGGTTTCAGAATGTGACAAATACATCATAATATAATCATAAACCAATTGAAATCAAGAACAACACAATTGAAAAGACCAATCTCGGAATAGAAAGAAACTCATATGTAAATCATCTTTTTGAAATAAAATTTTGAAGAACCCTTTGGGGAAAGGAATCCCAAAGGTGAAGCGTTACCATACCTTGACATTACATGAAGATTGATGAAGCAAAGTTGACTTATTGAAGCTCTAGAACCCTTAGACCTTGTCCTTCAATGGAGTCTTCTTTGGGAATTGTTAAGTTGAGTTTTGGCTTAGGGTAGGTTATATAGTTGATTAACTAACCTAATTGACAACCCCCTAATCACTAATTAAACCCCTAACTAAATAAATTGATTAAATGAACCTTTTAAAAATATAACAAAAAGTGTAGGCATGACCTATGAGACCCCGCTCTACGCGTCGTAGGTCAGTGGATGGCCTCACCCCCCAAACTGTCCTGCACAACCGTCATTTTGGTCAGAGAGTTGTGTTTTTGGCCAATTCCTAAAATTGGCTAAATTTCCATCGACAGAGGCATCGCTGCCCCATAGATTGACCTACGCCTCGTCCCCCGCAACTCGTAGGTAGACAATGTATACATTGTTTCATTTGGAAGCTTTGGGTCAAAACAGAAAGGTCCTCATCAAGAACCCTTAGGGTTGTCTATGGGTAGTTGTACCTGGACGGTACAATCTTAACCTTAATATGATACATGGTTTACACCTTTCCATTAAATTATATCAAATTCCGACTCTTAAAACCTTGTAAAATAGGTTAAGGCACACTAGCACCTCTTGTACTAGTCTTTGGACGTCAATGACGTTCCTTGATGTTTTGCCTCTAAAATTTCCTAAATGACTTATATATATTATTATTGACCTTAAAACAGTGTTGCAAACCTCAAACACTTATGTGAGTCTCTAGATTAGTTTTTAGACTTTCAGAGTGTTACATGATTCATAGGAGTAGACACCTTACTGTTGTTGACCCTTGGAGTATTAGGAGGGCCTTGGATGGAAAACCTCTTTCTGAACCTTGGTTTATCTTGAACATCAAATATAGTCTTGGAAGAATTCCCATCTTCGATTCTCGTCTTTTTAAACTCCATACAAACTTGACTAAGATTTTGCTCCTCAATTTGTTCGCCATGAACCATGAAACGAGAAATGTCCATGCTAGGAATCAACATAGCCGACCTACATTCATTAACCACAAGGACGGATATCCCAATATAAAAAAATTTCATCTTGGACCTAGAATCTACCACCATAGCTGGAGCATTCTTTGATAGTTGAGTGAACTTGAGGCTATATTCCTTCACACTCATACCCCCTGGACGAAGGTTGATGAATTCTTGCATTTTACTCTCCCATAATTCTAAGGGAAAGAACCTATCAAGGTAAGACGTCTTGAATGATGCCAAATTGTTGGACTCTCTCTAACGGGCCTCTCATATTTCCATTGTTCATACCAAACTTGATCCACATCATTCAGTTGGTAGGCGGCTAGTTACCCTTTTTTCGAGAAGACAAACCCATAGCATAAATAACTTTGAACACTTCATCAATGAACCCTTGTGGGTCCCCTCCACCTTGGAACCAAGGAAAATAGGGAGATTAATGATGGCCTATAATAGGTAGTGAAAAATACGGAAATATTTAAAACTTTTACATATGAAGTATACTTGGACTTCTCACAAATCATATATGGAGCTGACATTGACTCCTCGCATATGAAGTTTACGTAGACTTTTCATATAGCATATTCAATTAATTTAAGTAGTCTAATACTTCATCTCACATATGACCATCTAATGAAAGTTATAAAGTTTTTGCATAGCCCTTGTATCACATCCGGGGAGCACCCCCTAGACGTAACCGGTGTCGTTTTCCTCTTCGAGGACTAAGACTAGACTCTTAGCATACATCATTACATTTATAGGTCAAAAGTTGCGGAAAAATTTAAAACTTTTCATTACTCCTACATTGAAGTTTACATAGACCTCTACATACAAACAACATATTCATATCGAGTACACATAGACCCTTCGTATAGAAAGATTACATAGTCTTATACTTTTATTGCACATAAGTACAGATATAAGTATATATATAAGATAGAACATAGTCTTTAAATAGTGTCTCATATCATAACCATCTATCAATATTATAGCAATTTGGGCATAGCCCATACATCAATGTAAAAGAGACACATATAGGCTATACAATCCGTACTCAAATGAAAGGAGAAAGAAACATAAGAGTCTTAAATCTAAACCAACTTCATAAGCTCGATATTGCCATCGCCCTCGGAAAGTGCGGACCTACCCACTTGGATGATTGAGAAAGTCCAAGTCTTCTTCAAATTCGTCTCAAAGAGCCTTCAATAATAGTAACCTAACATGTTGAAAAAAGGGGAGAAAATGGGGTTAGTACACAACTTGTACTAAGTATGAGACCATATGCACATATAAGATCAAATCATGCTAAAAAGGGACATTTCATTAAAACATGCTATTTTCAAGACATTGCATATTCATTCATCATAAGTGAGGTTAGCACATTTACATATTCATTTATGATAAGGCACATTGGTAGTCATCACCATCCTTATCACATTTACACATTAATCAACCTCACAACCATTGTCAAGACATTTCAATTCAACATCATACCAACCCTATCAATTATAATACAAGGCATACTTCATTGCAACAAAACCACTTAATCTCAAGTAACCACAATTGAAGCAAAGAATAGGGATCACAAGACTTACCATGTCACCTTCAAAATTCATCTTAAAGGTCTTACCATCAACCCTTAACTTAACCCAATAGGGGAGTAATATCATCACACAATAATAACCAATAGAATAACAAGGCCAATTACATCACTATATCACGATTCATCACTGGTTCATAACTTTAGATAAAAGACTTAGGTCATATTCAAAACATGTTCATAACCTGGATCAAATACTAAGAACTAGCATGATAGGCCTATAATTCATCTAAATCTATTCATAATTGATAAAATAACATCATAGAATAGTAATTCAATCAATAACCAAGTCAATTGAACCAACATTACACAATTTATATTAAGATCATAACCTAGGGTTAAGGGGAATGGGTCATCTTCTACAATTTAGACCAACCCTTCAAGATACTACATAATTAAGTTATAATACTTTTTAATCTATCAAAATTATCCAAAATAAATCATAAACAATGTAATTTACAAGATCAATTTCGAGACTTGGAAAGACCCACATGAAAACTTAACTTTTGAAATAACTCTAAAGGAACCCTATGGGGAAAGGAGTCGCAAAGGTGAATTAGATCCCATAACTTAATAATTTAGGAAGATTGATGGAGAATTCGTTGTTTTACAGCCCTTAAACCCACCTCAAGTTTGGTCTTCAATGGAGTTCTTCAACTAGACAGAGAAAGAAGAGAGAAGGAAGAGAATTTGGGTTTGTGAGTTATGAGAGCTTAGGTTAGTCTAATGGGTTGGGTTCTTTATTTGTGGTGTTAATTAACTTAAATAGACTTCCCTTAACCTCCAAATAACGACCTAATCCCTTAATTAATTAATTGAAACTAAGTAAAATGAGTAGTGAAATAAGGCCCGCGTAGACAAGACCTCGACCAACGATCCGTCTGTGAGTCGAGGACCCCTTCATACTTCCGTGCTTCACATCGGTAACTAAGTTCAGAGAATGTTCCAAACGGACCGTTAGCCAAAATGGCTAAGTTTTGGTCGAGAGATGGCATCGATGCCCCGTCGATTTAACACCCTAAACCGAACTAAGGTGACCTCGTTCTTCATGATTATTTATTGAGTTAATTTTAAGTTAAAATGAGTTATTTTTATGTTCATACTAAGTTTGTGAAGTTTGGTTATGTTTGAGGTCAAACGTCCATGAACATCCATGACGTTCGGAAGGTGTGTCTAAGAAAGTGATCATGTGTCTTGATGTGTTTGAGTGAGTTTTACATGTTCGTTTCATTTGTAATTGGGGTGAGATGTTCCTAAAACCTATATAACTGTGTTTAGGGGTTTAAATTCCAGGTATGACCCCACCTAGGACCCACGAGAGGACTTAGAAGACGACCCCACCTCTTGGGAAGAAGCTGCCAAAACAGTGACCCAATGACGGTCCGTTGGTCAACCAACGGTCCTTCAACCATGGGCGTCGATTGTCCCTGCAAGTCTAACCAAGCCTGCACATGGTTGAGTTGCAGTCCCAATCGACGGACCCTATCAACGGGGTGTCGATTGGGAAACGGTCCATTGGTGATGGGGCGTAGATGGTCACTGTAAAAGCTGTCAAAAATCTGTTTTGACTTGGGGTGTTTGGTAAAATCACCCCAAGTCTTATATGAAACTAGGGAGTCATTTTTAGGGTTATTTAGGTATATTAAAGTATTTGAAACCCTAAGACCAAATTTTAGACTTCACTTCCTAAAACCCAAAATCCCTCTCTGTTAGAACACTCTCTCAAGTCACTATTGGAGCTAAAACTCAAGAAGGACTAGGAGGGATGGTTTGGGCGTGTTTCTTCACCAAACATAGTGGATTTCTTTCATTTGAGGTATGGTATCCATCCTTTAACCCTCTACCATTTAAGGAGTCATTTCTAAAAGATTTCAAAAAGGGGTTTCAAACTCTACTTTCTTCTATCATTGATTTTAAGAATGAGTCTTCTTATAAAAGTGTTATAATGATTCAAATGTGTTTCTTCTAATATTAATTGATGATTTGTAGTGTCAAAACCCTAATGAACTCTTGTTTATGCATTTTTCAAACTTTTAGTTTAAAGAGTAGGTTAAATGAACATATTTGTGTAAGGTGTGAGTTTTGGTTTCTTATGATATTATTATGATTTAGCTACTGCCCTATGGGCCTTATTATGATGAATTATTGAGTAATTGGTTATAGGTGGTGATGGCTTGGTTAAATGGTCAGTTACTTATATTGTATACTTCTTATTATGAATTGTTCTTGAGTGGTATGGTCCACCTTCTTGGTGGCGGTGCTTACTTGATGTCTTTGTATCTATTTGGTATGTATGATGAGTGTGGATTTCAAGGCCTAATGTGTGAAATGAAGTGATAATGAAGTTGGTTCTTGTTGATGTGTATTATGAAACTTGAATTGAATATCTTGCTTAGATTATGTCTAAAAGAAGTAAGTGTGTATGTTGAGCATGAAAGTGTGCAAGAAATGATGAACGAAGGTGTAAGCATGTGTATAATTAAATGTTATGAATGTAATGATTTATGTGAAACGTGTGCTCACATGTACACACACACTTTGAGTGGATGAATGAATGAAGTTCAAGAATTTGAATGAAAATGGGAGTTTTGGGGTGAGAACTCATTGTGAGATGAGATGAAGTGTTAAGTAGCAACCTCACTACATCCAAAATTATTTCTAATATAGGTTGGAGGATGGATACCCATTGTGAGTAGAGATGGTGTGTCCAAAAGTTATCCTTGACCTTTAGTAATGAATGTTTAAGACTCCGTGGGGGAGTTATGCTTAGCACCGAGAAGATTTGAAGAAGGAGTGGGTGCACATTGTGAGTAGAGATGTTGCACCCAATATACCTCTTAAGATGAGTACTCATTGTTAGTAGAGAGTGAGTTACTTAGTATCTATCTCCTTATCCCTTAACTATGCGCCCGCATAGGTGTAGCTATTGGAAAAGCACTGTAAAAGCTAAGAGAATGACCCTATCCTAGGCAAGTGGGGAACCCTCATCCGATAAGGGTACTATCTGGATTCCCTGTCTAGCTCCCATGGCCTATGTCGGTTAAATCTAATCCCCAACAAAATAATGAATGAACTAAGTCTACGAAAAGAACTTACTACTTAGGGTAGGTGGTGGTATGGAACGCTATCTATCAGTTGCACTAAGTAGACATTCCAAAAGGGAGTCTTGGTGTTTTTTATGAAGTGTATGAACTAAGTCTCCTAAAAGAACGTACTACATAGGGTAGGTGGTGGTATGGGACGCTATCTGTCCATTGCACTATGTAGACCTTCCGAAAGGGGAGTCTTGGTGTGTTCAATATGAAGTAAATGAATGAGTTATCATGTGTATTAATGAATTTAGATGAATTAAGTTCTAATGTTAAAGGAGAAAGTTAAAGTTAAGTGTTATCAAATGAAGTTATGAATGACTATTGTAAAGTGCTTAATCCAAGGGAATCCATTAGGATCACTAAGTGGGAGTTGGGATGCTACTCTTGCATTGCACTTAGTGAGACCTATAAATCCTATTGGAGAATGGTACTTACATGAAGTCTGTATGAATGAATGTTTTACACATGTCTAGCAAAGAGTGTGGATTTGATTTCCATACGAGGTAAGCCTATGGTTGGTGGTCTTAAGGATCGCTTTGGTGTGAGTTGAAGGGGTTTTATGTGTGCTACCATCTTTTATTACCTTAGGGAATCTTAGGATAACTTTGTTAGGGAAACCTCAAAGGAAAAGGGTTCACACGACTTGGACTGTGCCATTCACTGTAATGTGTTCACTGTAATGGTCCTTGATATTACTGTAATGTGTCACTTGATCCAAAAATTATGAGATCCTTTTATTATGTGTTGAATAATGATCCTTATTCTATTTCAACTCTTAAATCATGAAGGTTTTATCAATTTGGCATGAAAGCTTATTTTACTTATTATTTATTTTCGTTTAATGTAAAGGGCCGTGTCCCTAAGATATTATTATTATCGTTTCTTTAAGTTGTCTTGTGTATACGAGATAAAATCCTTAGCTTTTATGAAAGATGTTCTATTTATTAATTTATTAGTGAAAAGTTTTAATTTCGCACTACTTTTCATGTCTTATGTGATGAATGATAGTTAAAGCTTGTACAAGACCTACGAAAGGTAGTGTGTGAAGTTTGTAAAGTTTGGAAGTCAAACGTCCAAGAACGTCCAGGACATTCGGAAGGTGTGTCGTAGAAAGTGATCATGTGTCTTGATGTGTTTTAGTGAGTTTTACGTGTTCGTTTCGTTTGAAATAGGGGTGAGACGTTCCTAAGACCTATATGACTATGTTTAGGGGTTTAACGTCCGGGTATGACCCCACCTAGGACCCACGAGGGGCCCTAGAAGAAGACCCCACCGTCACGACCCTAGACCACACCCTAGAAGATAGGGCAAATCTCAGATTGCGACACGGCGTACTCGACCTCTCGGAGGTCTTATACAAGCCCTTTCATGTCATTCATCGCATATACATAGTGAAAAATAGTGCGGAATTAAAACTTTTCACAAATAATATCATAGTCTTTAAAAACTCTTTAATATAAAAGTAATAGGAAATACTAAGTCTCAATCTCATCAATCTTAGATACAAGAGTACTAAGGACACGGCCCATAAGAAATAGAAATATAGTACTACATAGTCTATTACAATACTTCAATATGAACAATAAAAGACATCTATGCCCTCGAGTCAAATGAGGACATACTTCAACTTCACTTGAACGATGCTACGATCCAAGTCTTGCTTCCAAAATGCTCCTCACCTACCAACCACTATCGAGATGGATAAAATAATGGATTTAGTACAACCATATGTACTAAGTATGGCATAATGCATAAAAATCATGAAAATGGACATTTATTGGAAATATGCATCTTTTCGTTTAAATATCATAATATAATAATAATAACAACATTTATCAACTTAGAAGCACATAAGAAATCATTTTATCAATTTAGAGCATTTTTAAGGTCACTTTACAGTAACCTCAATTCACTGTAACAGTGAAGTTCTTCACTGATACTGTGAAATTGCTTATCTACACTAAAAACATCTTCTAGCATGTAATCATCTCACTAAAAGCTATCCTGGGACTCACTTAAGTGACACAAAGAGAGACCACCCATACACCCTCTCTAAGAATACCTAAACGGTCTTTAAGACTTAGAATGAGACACATACACGCTTACAATACATCAAATACATAACATACATAATATGACATTCTCTTTACTAAGGCTATCAAAAGACTTACTTAAGTACTCCTTGAAGAGAACGCCCATACACACTCTTCAAGTTTACCTAAATAATCCTTAATACTTCCTAAGTTTAGATGATGTCCACCTAACCAATCAACTTCCCTAACTACAGTCATTCTCAAGACTTCCATAGATAAGACTTGAATAGATCATCCCTTATGCCCTCTTCACACTTTAACTAAGGAATCCTTAAGTCACTCTAGATTAGGTACTCATTCATTTACATGCTTCCATAACATAAGTCATTACATTCATTTAAGATACATTCATCACATAGAGGACATTCAAGTAATGGTCTTGGAGAATACCTAGGGACTCTCACTAACATCTTCAAAGCCTATTGTGCAATGTCGAGATAGCGTCCCATACCACCATCTAAACTTCATAGAACTCGTCTAATGCTAATGGGTATCCCACATGATGAGAATAGTCAATAACCTACATAGACCATGGTAGCAAAACATGGAATCCGGAGTTCTATGCTACTCCGATGAGGTTGTTCTACTTGCCAATGGTAGAACTTAGACACATCCCATGTAGGCACATGGTTAAGGAATATGAAGGCTTACTTTGTATTATAGCCTCATCCTTTAACTAAAACTAATTCCCTTGCCTTACTCACTCGGTGCTAGACTTTGTTCTCATAGATTAATTCACATTATGGTTCATAAAAAGAGTTCCATATCATGTTCATAACCCAATTACATTTACCCTACTAAAGAGGTCCCCTACGGATGCCTTACAATGGCGACAAGAAGCTCATCATGAATTTCCTAAGGATTGATATGATGCCGTTCAAGCTAATCAACCTTAAGTCCATCATTCATTACAAGAAGGATACCATTACGGCTTTCGACTTCATGTTTCATAATCTTACCTCTAGGTTCAAGGTTTCACATAAAGGACCCTCTTATCATCATTCAAGGTCTCCCATCATTCATGCATTCAAGATTAAGAGGCTTTAGCATCCTAAGTCAAGACATCATTTAATCATATTCATACATGCATCAAGTAAGGGACACAAGCCTACCAAAATAAGACACAACATTACTTCACTTAAGCACATATTACATGTCATTCTAGAAGCACATAGAAGAACCATTATCATTAAATCATCCTTTACACTACTATACCATCATCAATACAACTATCATAGACTCATATAGTCAAGTAGGAACAATCATGCATTAACTCAAAGACTACACACAATAACACATAGTCATTAGTCTAACATGATCACCTAAATAGCATCAATAAAAAAACACATACTTTCACATTACTTCACATATAGGTAGATATGATCATACTTCACATAATCAACTACACAGTTCATCATAATCCTTCAAGTAGTGCCGACAAGGCCACATCATTCACATAACACCGCCACCATAAGTGGTCCATACAAGTCGCAACATAATTCATAAGCCATAATACTTAAAAATAAAGAGAATTAGGGCAGCGTAACACCAATCCATTCTCTCCACTTGAATCCATGTCTAAATCATCAAATTCAATACCAATAAGGCCCTTACCCATGGCCATGAACATCAATTCAATACATACTATAATACTCAATGAAATCTAAGTCAATTCAATATAGATTAAGAAATCTAAGACCAATTAGACTTCAATTGAATACAATTCTTACATCATTAGATAGCCCATAGAAAACTACACTAGAATTCATAAGCATTAAGTCAATATCAAGTAAATCATAAACTAGTCAAAGCTAGGGTTTATCAATTACATGGTTTCATAGGTTAGTTGAGTTAAAATAATCTAATTAACAACAATTCCATCAATATTTAATGACTAAAAACCTTTAATGCAAGAACCCATGGATAGATCATCAAAATTGGACAAGTTTATCTCTTAAAACTTTAGAAAACTTCTTTGAATTGGGATCCTTGATGAATATAGTTTCAAGTATCAAAAACCATTCCTCAATGATTTTAATACTCTAATTTTATGATGAATCACCACTCAAATCTTCAATCCAAGCTCTTCCTTGAGTTTTGGCTTCAATGGAGTTCTAAGGAATTTCTAAGAGAATTTGGGTTTTAAATCTGGAAGAATGAATTCTTCTAAGTGTTAAAGACATATATACATGTATAAAATACCCAATAAACCCTTAAAGAACCGACAAAATTTAAATATGGACGTGGGATGAATTTAAACTTTCACCCTTCAGTTAACAGTGAAGCTACGGGCAGGGACAGTACCATCGACGGTTGGCAGTCGACGGACCGTTTGTCCACAAAAGGACCGTCCTGTCCTCCCATCGCTTGGTTCACAGACTTGCCCTTGGTCTCTCCCCTCCCACGCCTAAGTCCCAATTGATTATACCCCACCAACGGGGCGTCGACTGACCCACTGGGAGTCCATTGCCAACTATTGGTTGGGCTGTGTTGGACAATTTTGGGCACCATGAAGGGTCCTTCCTCAAGGACCCTTGGATGGTCCTTGGTGATGTTTGCCTTGAAGTTTCCAACCCAAACATGATAGTATACAATTTTAGGACCTATCATATGAATTTAACCCAAAACGAACACATAAAACTCAAGGAAACATGCATAGACACACAAGGCCATTTCAAGGCACATCTTTCGAACGTCATCGACGTTCTTGGACGTTTGACCTCCAAACATCACGAAACTTAACACACTACCTATATACCCCATAATAACTAATTTAAGGACCATATAATCTCACGAATCACACATAAAAACATAAAACCACATATGAGACACATAGCTGACTTAGTCGTCGAATGTCTTAGTCGTCCCTTTTCGTTTGACTTCCAATGCACCTAAACTCTTAGACAATGCCTCAATACGACTTTATAGACCATTTTAGGATAGACCATCAAGACAACTATTTTAGGCTCTAGTTCACCTAAGTCTTTTTCGGTATCTTACAATATCCCCCACTTGGACAACATTCGTCCTCGAATGACAATTGCCACTCTCCGAAAAGTTCCAAGAATATAGATTGTACTAGAAACTCAAAACCATATCATATAAAACATAATCAATGAGAAAACATCAATTTCACACAATTAAGAGATTCACAACACAACAAGAAACTAGAATAAGATTCTATAACTCATCATGCTATAAAACTCACATCCTTTATAAACATCATTTCTAACCATATTACAATAATTTTAGACCAATGAACGAATTAGTCAAATTCACAAAAATATTACAGTGATAAGGAAAAGCTACAGTGATTTATGCAATTTTTCAAAATGCAACTTTTAGGCAATTCATGATAGAGACATGCTAATATGCAAGGTAACATCATATAAACACCTCTTTGCAAGAAGCTGCCAAAACAATGACCAAACAACGAGACAAGGGACGGTCTGTTGGTCAACCAACGGTCTGTCAACCATGGGCGTCGATAGGACCTGCAAGTCTATCCAAGACTGCACATGGTGGAGTTTCAGTCCCAATCGACAGACCCCATCAACGGGGCATCGATTGGTAGACAGTCCGTTGGTGCTAGGGGCGTAGATGGTCCTTAGGAACATTCGTCCCCGAATGACACTACACATCATTTTAAATCAAAGATGGTATTCTCGAAAAACACAATAACATACTTGAAACTTTATCTTTGTGAATATCTGATTCACAACTTACTCTGGATGATGTATATTACTCTAAGCTTATCTGAAGTTTCATATTTGGGATTGAGGAACTTCCTTCTCAATCTTATTTTAACTTAACGCACATCACACTCATGCAACACATAAATCACATAAAAGCTATACAAAAACAGCAACATGAATGCAAACATGAACTCATATTAACTCATATAGTGCAAGTATAAAACAAAAAGTCATGGACTTAAGACACAAAAACCGCCTAATGCACTAAAATTTAGAGTTTCATACACAAAATTAGACTTAGGAAGACTATATCTAACCTTCAGAACTGAATAAGTGAGGGTAACGGGATCTCATATCGGCCTTGGCCTCCCATGTTGCTCCCTCAACAAGGTGGTTCCTCCATAACACTTTCACGGTGAGAACCTTCTTGTTCCTCAGTCGCTTCACTTGACAATCCAAAATTGCAATAGGAACCTCTTCGTAAGAAAGGTTCTCATCGACTCCTAACCCCTCGATGGGTAGAATGGACGCTGGATCGCCTAGACACTTTTTAAGCATCGAAACGTGAAACACTGGATGAACAGAAGCCAAGTCATTCAGTAACTTTAGTTCGTAAGCAACATTTCCTACTCGCTGTAAGATCTCATAAGCACCTATATACCTCAGACTCAACTTCCCTTTCTTACCAAACCTCATCACCCTTTTCATGGGTGATATCTTTAGGTATACTTGTTCACCTACTTCAAAATTAAAAAGCTCTCTTTCGGTTATCAGCATATGATTTTTGACGAGTGTAAGCAGTAGCCAATCTATCCCTGATTGTTCTCACCTTTTCCAACGCCTCATGTACAATCTCGGGTCAAAGGATGGCAGTTTCTCCCCCTTCAAACCATCCAACTGGGGATCTACATCTCCTACCATACAGTGCTTCAAAAAGTGTTATCCCAATACTAGAATTGTAGCTATTATTATAAGAGAACTCAATTAGTGACAAGTAATCATCCCAACTCCCCTTGAAGTCAATAAGACATGCTCTCAACATGTCTTCAGGGGTCTAAATGGTACGTTCTTCTTGCCCATCAAATTGAGGGTGAAAAGAAGTGTTGAGCTTTACTTGCATACCCAAACTCTTTTGAAAAGATCTCCAAAAATGAGAAGTGAATTGGGCTCACCTATTCGAAATGATAGATAAAGGAATCCCATGCCACCACATGATTTCATCAATGTATAGCTTGGCATAGTCTTCGGCTCGGTAAGTAGACTTCACAGGAAAGAAGTGAGCAGACTTAGTCATTCTGTCAATAGTGAACCAAATGGAATCATGCATTTTTCTGGTCCTCAGTAGACCAACCACGAAGTCCACATTAATAGTGTCACGACTGGAATCTATACCCCAGACGATACCGGCGTCGTTGACCTCTCAGAGGTCGCAGACAAGCCTACTTACGTCATTTTTACTTTACATAGGTTAATTTTTAGCGGAAAATTTGAAACTTTTTGTTTCTAAACATTGCTTACTAAACATTTCTAATACGTTCATAATTTGTTCAACATCAACCATCTAATCATTAAAAGATAATCAAATGAAAGGAATAGTTAAATAAACATAATTGTATAATTGCCAAAATGGCACCAATACATAGTCTGAATAAAATAAGAAAGAAACGCTAATGGAACATGCTCCACTAGCTCAACTCCTAAACTAAGCTAGAACATAAAGCAATAGCATCCTCGAAAGCATGAGGACCTACCAAAACCGGATGAATGCTGGACGTCCGGATAACTGCAGCGATGATCCTGTAGCTCTACCGTCCACCTGTGCCTGCACCTAAAATAGTAGAGTTTGTATAGGGTTAGTACACACTTGTACTAAGTATGAGTATATGCAAGCACACACCAAGGACATGCATGAGAAAAAATAGCTCTTTCCAATGCACTTGGCCATTTAGTGTATTTACACTCATACTTAACCCTTCTAGGGTTCATCATTTCATTTCATACATCTTAGGTTCACTTATTTTTGAACGTATGTTAGACTTATGAGTCTATACACACAAGCCATGAGGATTCATTCATAATTCGTTAAGTGATTCATACATTCCTAAGATTATATAGTACAAGACTTATGTATCTTGTATATACGCCAAGATCTTGATTTCGATCTAAGTAGTTGGCATTATTCTTGAATGATTTGTTCACGTATGACTTATGTATCAAACGGAAGTTTGGGCAAGAAAACCCAAGTCTTGAATCAATTGGATATCATTTATATTTTTAATTGATTTTATTTTAATATTCATAACATTTTAACTCTAAGTTAAATCACAATATTAACATTGAAGGATTACTTTTCTATTTAACCCTTTTCTTGAATTTGGCCGATGGGTTGTGGGTTCGAGCCCCCACAACCCCATTTTCATTTTTCATTAACATGATATTCTCCCATTTTTCTTAAACCAAGAGGTTGTGGGATCAAACCCCCACAGCCTCTTTTATTTTACTCTTAATTTCGCCCAAGTAGGGAGGTTGTGGGTTCGAACCCCCACAGCCTCCTTACTTTTAATTAATTTTCGCTAAGGGGCTGTGAGGTGGTGGGTTCGAACACCCACAGACCCATATATATATTTTTACTATTTTTCTCCAAGTTTAGAGCATGGACAGTGAGGTCGTGGGATCGAACCCCCACGACCTCACCTATTTTTTTTAAACTTATTTTCGCCTCCTTTATTCCAGCCTTGAGGTCGTGGGTTCGATTCCCACGCCTCACATCTTTTATTTTTTTCCCTTATTTCTCCATCTTCTTTGCTGCCCATAAGTCATGGGTTCGATTCCCCCCCCCCCCCCCGTCCCAATTATTATTTTTCATTTCGTGGGAAGCAGCTAAGGGGTTCGAATCCCCTTAGCCCCAACACATTTTTTTTGTTAAAACTTCTCAACCTCTTGGTCATGTGAGGTCTTGGGTTCGATTCCCCTTGACCTCACCTATTTTAATCCCTTTTTAAAATCCTCCCAAAGTCTCCAAGACTGCCCGAAATTAACATAAAAATATGAAAATTTTAATTACCTTTTTATAATCTATTTTTCTCCACTTTTTAACGTTGAAACTTTATGCATTTGGAGTAGTGTTTAGCGAATCCTTTAGGTGCATTTTCATGAACATATTTGGCCAAGAATTCTTCATTTAAATTCAACCACTTTACACTTAAAGGAACATCATCATCTACATAAGTTTATACACTTAAATAACACTCAAAATCATATCAAACTTGAAGCCATAAATCAACACTCATTTATAGTATGTTTACAATAAACTTTTTCACATACACACACCTATATTCGGCACAAAGCTTGTCATTCATATGATTCCAAATTCATATTCATGAAAACACATTGCAACACCTAATTTCTACCAGCAAACATACCAACCTACGAATTCGTTGGGAGCTAATGACAGGGACATGCAACGGGGAAAACAATCCTAGTTTTGAGCCAAATAATCTGAGTCCTAGGGATCTCTTGGGAAAGGGACCAAGAGTAAGAAGACCCATACCTTATTTTTTATTGTTCAACCACGAGAATGCTTCCCAAAACCTCTCCAAAAATCAGTCCAACCACCGAAACTCACACCTTGCCCGACTAACGTATTACGTTTTTCTTAACGTTATCGAATTGCTTTCTCGTTTGTGGTTTGCGTGTGAATTCTTCAAGCGTGAAGAACCTTTGTTTTCTTTCTGATTTTTCTCACGTTCTGCAGCCAGAAGAGAGTGTGAGAATGAGAGAGATATCGTGAGAGAGAGAGGGAGATGGGAGATAGTGGTCTCTTAGAACTAGGACTTGTTGGTAGGACTTAGTCAACTAAATTAATAATTAATAATTAATAAAATCTGATTTCCTTTTTTCCTAAATCAGCTAATATTCATTATTTAATTAAGTTAATTCATTAAATTAAATAAAAGCAAGTTAAATCCTTGCTTCTAGTAGGGCTCGAACCCGAGTGACCCCCATTTGCGAAAATGGGTCACTTCGGGTTGCCCCACCCGAATTCCTTTACTTAATTAACTTAATTAATTAAATAATTAATTTCTCAGGGTAATTACAATATTACCCTTGGCCTGGAAAAGACCATTTTACCCTTGGACCCTCAAAACTTAAAATTTCTTCTTTTGAGTCCGGTAAAAACTCTTTCGATTAAGCCTTCGTTTTTGTGAGCCTCACATGGTTGGTTCCAACCTTTCCAATCTCAATTAACTCCCCAAGTTAGTTGGCTTGGTTGTAGTAAGGGTTCTGAGGTCTGGTTCTACGCGTATCAATACGTGTGAACCTTGGTCTAATCGCAAGCGTTCTTGAAAAACCTAAGTCTTGATCCTATTCATTTTTAGGGTTGTTACATTATCCCCCCCTTAGGAACATTCGTCCCCGAATGACACTACTCTTTACTAACAATAAGTATGTCATCTATAGAACCTACGCATACATAGGTACTTCAATACTTCCACTGGTGAATATCTTATTCACATATTAACATGATGGTACACATCCTTGAGCTGATAGGAAGCCAGCTCAGCCTTCTCAATATCAATGGCCCCCATAGCCACCAGGATCTTATGAATCTCATCCACAAACTCCTGGGGATCCTCTGATGTCCTAGACCCGGTTAAAATAGGAGGATTTATCCTCGTGAAATCCCTCAGTCTGTCAGCCATGCTACAAACCGGTGGGTTCTCCCTCTGAACATCCTGTCGGTTGACCTTGCAGTCATAGCCTGGGTCTGCATAGTAATGGCCTATGCCATTTGGGCCAGAGATGCCCGCACCTCTGCATCAGTCAACCCAGCTGGGTTAACTGACATGGCCACTCCTTCAGCTGGAGCCTGGGGTAGATCCTGATTACCCCTAGCAGCTGCTCCTCCTCTCCTCTGACCAAATCCTCTCCTGGTGTTCATTCTCTGGAAAAAAAAAAGGATTGATGTTAGACACGCTCGTAACACCAAGAATTTAGACATTCAGAAAAGCACGATAAGATCAGAAGAAGGGAAACTTTCCTACGCATCATGCAGTCTCTAATCCAGGATACTGGTGCACTTCACTACCATGACTTAGAAACTACTCAATGTGGTTGATGTGAACTTATTATTTTCATAATTTAACCTAGTGCTCTGATACCAACTTTGTCACGACTGGAATCTAGACCCCAGACGATACCGGCGTCGTTGACCTCTCAGAGGTCGCAGACAAGCCTACTTACGTCATTCTTACTTTACATAGGTTAATTTTTAGCGGAAAATTTGAAACTTTTTGTTTCTGAACATTGCTTACTAAACATTTCTAATACGTTCATAATTTGTTCAACATCAACCATCTAATCATTAAAAGATAATCAAATGAAAGGAATAGTTAAATAAATATAATTGTATAATTGCCAAAATGGCACCAATACATAGTCTGAATAAAATAAGAAAGAAACGCTAATAGAACATGTTCCACTAGCTCAACTCCTAAACTAAGCTAGAACATAAAGCAATAGCATCCTCGAAAGCATGAGGACCTACCAAAACCGGATGAATGCTGGACGTCCGGATAACTGCAGCGATGATCCTGTAGCTCTACCGTCCACCTGTGCCTGCACCTAAAATAGTAGAGTTTGTATAGGGTTAGTACACACTTGTACTAAGTATGGTATATGCAAGCACACACCAAGGACATGCATGAGAAAGAATAGCTCTTTCCTAACAACATGATTTTTGGAAGTCAAGTCAGTGGACTTGCCAAATTGAGATTTGGAAAGTTTCCTAATTTGGATTAGGAAAGTAAATGATCTTTCCAAATTTGGATTAGGAAAGTCAGTGAGCTTTCCAGATTTGGAATAGGAATGTTATGCCATGAGAATAACATACATTATCATACTTTTCACATTTGCACATAGCACATAACATTTACACAGAGCACACATCACATAGCATACAGTACATTTTTCATGTAGCACATAACTTCGTTCATATCATTCATTCATATGCCATGAGACCTTGGAATCATGGACTTGACATTAAGACATCCCAGAAATGAGGGATCAACATATGGGACCTCAACTAGGGAGTCCTCGTTAGCAAACACAGAGTCTGTTTCATTCATTCATACGTACTTCATTTCATTTCGTTCATAGTCCAGTGTAACCACCGGTAATACCTAGGATGTAGTTTAAGACTTTCATTAGGTTCGTTGTGCAATGACCAAGAATGACCTAATGTCATTACTTGAATCTAACTCACCTTTTGATTATCCTATCCTAACACCTTTGGTATTCATTCATTTCATTATGTGCATCATTTGAGGCTGGCCTCATTCATTCATTGGGAACTTTAACTTTAACCGACATAGATCATGTGAGCATCATGAAATCCAGTGTCTCCCCCACACCGAAAAGAGGTGGAATCACCGGCCAAAGTGACCCAAAACATGCTAGCGTACATGGGAATTTAACCCCGCCAGATCCCTATATTGGCAGTATAGGTTCGAAGACTAGGAGATATAAGGAGACCCATACCCGGCAAGCCGGACAGTCTCATCTCATGAGAGTTACGTGAACCTCCGCCCTTCCCGAAAGAAGGCATCACCGCTCATAGCTAGTCTATCGGTGCTCAGTATAAAGTTCCATTACATTCATCTCATACGTCATGGAAGCTGGCTTCTAGTATGAGGACATCATAGCTCATTAGATGATTTCTCATCTCATCATTCGTATTGAGTGTGTTAAGCTCAATACTCTCATTAGAGTGTTCATAGAGACTGGTCTCTTCATTATCTTACACTCTCATAGGTGAGTACGTATTGGTAACATTTACTTAGGCTCATTTGAGATTGCTCTCATCATTTACATTAGCCTCATATCATGTTGTCACCACATTCATCATCATTAGCATCTTTGCTTTTCATAGTTATTCACCTCTTATTACGTGAATGTTCATTTCATCATATGCCAATGCACTTGGCCATTTGGTGTGTTTCACACCCTTACTTAACCCTTCTAGGATTTCATTATTTCATTGTTCATCTCATCATATGCCAATGCACTTGGCCATTTAGTGTATTTACACTCATACTTAACCCTTCTAGGGTTCATCATTTCATTTCATACATCTTAGGTTCACTTACTTTTGAACGTATGTTAGACTTATGAGTCTATACACACAAGCCATGAGGATTCATTCATAATTCGTTAAGTGATTCATACATTCCTAAGATTATATAGTACAAGACTTATGTATCTTGTATGTACGCCAAGATCTTGATTTCGATCTAAGTAGATGGCATTATTCTTGGATGATTTGTTCACGTATGACTTATGTATCAACCGGAAGTTTGGGCAAGGAACCCAAGTCTTGAATCAATTGGATATCATTTATATTTTTAATTGATTTTATTCTAATATTCATAACATTTTAACCCTAAGTTAAATCACAATATTAACATTGAAGGATTAATTTTCTACTTAACCTTTTCTTGAATTTGGCCGATGGGTTGTGGGTTCGAGCCCCCACAACCCCATTTTCATTTTTCATTAACATGATATTCTCCCATTTTTCTTAAACCAAGAGGTTGTGGGATCAAACCCCCACAGCCTCTTTTATTTTACTCTTAATTTCGCCCAAGTAGGGAGGTTGTGGGTTCGAACCCCCACAGCCTCCTTACTTTTAATTAATTTTCGCTAAGGGCTGTGAGGTGGTGGGTTCGAACCCCCACAGCCCCATATATA